>JABFOV010001033.1:0-27500 GCA_022817685.1 Aradophagus sp. ZL-2020
TACATGATACTGCTCAGCGAATGTGCGTGCGCGACGTACAGCGAGTTACGAACGCTGGGTCGAGCGCGAGTAGAGCGAGGTGGAGAGCGGAGGCGAGGGCGAGAGGGGCCGGGAGCGGGGGGGGGGGGGGAGGGGGGTGGGGGGGGGGGGGGGGGGGGGGGGGCGGGGGGGGGGGGGGGGGGCAGGGGGGGGGGGGGGGGCGGGGGGGGGGGGGGGGGAGGAATACGAATTGCCGCTTAATCTTTGCAATCAATACGCGCCCGGCGAATTGTTAACTTTTAAGGACGACTGTCTAATTCCACGGCGCAATCTAAGATACGAGTCACGGTGCGAATTCGACGAGTCGCTTGATAATTGTCATTTCGAAAGTTTCGTCTTCTTCTTCATTCCCTTCTTCTTCTTTTTCATCTACTTCTTCTTCTTCTTGTGCCGACTATTTGGTCCGAAGTTGTCGAGGTCTGTTTTGCGGTTGGCACGGTCGTGCTCGTTGCGACGTAAACACGATTAAGGTTCGCATGCTTCCATCTCGCAATAAATAGTTGGCCCGATAAAATTGATCTCGCGCGGTTACTTCTTTTGCCTCGTTTGACTTGAATGGATTCGCGAGAGGTCTGAAGTCGCGTAAATCCCCACGGCCCGCCCGCGCCGCCCGCTGAGCGTCGCCGGGGATATGCATTTTGGATTTCGACTTTTTTACGAATCAACGTAAATTACGCAACGCGAATGCAAAAATACGTTGCGCGAAAGTGCGCGCACTTTATTGCGACTCCGCCGAATTGAAGTGCACCGACGCGTGTAAATGATTGCTTCGCCGCGGTATTTGAGTCGGGATTATTTTACTACGCCGAGGCGATTGAGTGCTTGGTATATTCGCGAAATGATGCGACGGTTACAATTGAGTATTTTTACTTTACGTTTAGGCAATGTAGTAAGAAAATACTGTAGGGGAACGGTATAAAGAAAGTATTGCGAGAAAATATGGCGAAATAATAATATTACAATTATGATAGTCTGTCAATTTTCATTAATCTACATCAAAAATCATAAATGTTACTGTAAATTGTAATATTACAGACTTTTGAGTTATATTTTGAAAATAAATTCTTACAACATTCATCAAAGTTTGTAATTAGCCTTGCTCTTTCTCTTAATTTCATATCTGTCTCTCATTACAGCACCCTCTCACCATGAATTCATAACAAACATAACCTTCCTTGTCCCGTAGATAATTTCCAACTCAACCACTCGTCGCTTTGTGTTTCCCTTTAAAACTAAAAGAGCATTCCAAGACCGTTTGCAAACTTAATCGCAATCTCCATCCAAAACTTGCTTCTTCGTCGCGTACTATTCGACAGACATGACCAACGCTGTTACATTTGCTACACTTGTCAGTGCTCGGTTATGAAATTGTGCAACAACTGTGCTCCTACACTTGACGTCGGTCCGTCAACCATAGTCGGAAACGGCCTAATTTATTTACGACTTGGTTCGTAGGCAAAGGACAGAGGACGTGACGCGACTGTAGAGTCAAGCCGGGGGAAGAAGAGGGGGGCCGCGGGGAGGAGGGAAAACAGTTATGAAACTTACAAGCAACGCGTAAGATCCTGGTCTCCTCGAGGACTCCGCCAGGAAATCTGGGATTCTCGGCCCGGCAAGTGAGCTCCTTGCCGTCGTCTTGTTTGCCTAGGACGAAGGCAATCTTGCTGACCGTGGAATTACTTCTCTGAGTAGTTATCGGGCTGAGATTTCTTATTACAAGGCCGTCCAAGCGCCAGACGATTCTTGCCGCCGGCGAACTTCCCCAAGTTTCGCATCGCACTGTCACGGGACGACCTGCTTGGATCTGCTCCTCCGCCATAATGATCTTTATGACTGCCGGCTTCACTGTAACAGTCATTTGAATTGCTTTTTATTCCTTCGCCATCGCATTAAACTGTGGAAACTCGAAGCTCTGGTTAGAGGAATACGGGTTTTCACACTGTAAGGGTCATTTATAGATGATTCTAAACACATTTATTCAGAGTTAAGTTTTGCAAATTGGGAATGATATGAGAGAGTAGAAATATTGTTATGGTAAATTCAAAGCGTAAAACAGTGGAAGAGTAAATAAGAGTATAATAGGTTGTTTCAAGTACGTGCTTTAAAATTTCAGTCAATCAAACTTTCAGTAAATTTGAGTTACGCGAGTCAAATAACTGATACCTTAAAAAGTTGAAAAACATATTTTACACTAAGAAAAATGTTATAAATTACTATAAAAATAGTGGAATTCCGTTTTGAGAAGATTTATTAGATATAATGGACAAATACAGAAATCACAATGTTATAATAACTCACATTGATTTATTTTTGTACTTTGCCATTGATGGACAGAGATACTTGAATTTTATTCAATGTAAAAGTATTTGAAACTTGATGCAAAATTCTTAACTTTATCATTTGTTTATTCATTATGAATAATATAGATTTAATACTTGTGTTTGGTATAAAAACATTTTGAATCCACTTCAATTTTTAATCCCATTTGTACACATTCGTATTTAATGAAAAGTTTATAAATAAATAGAGAAACAAAAAATTACTTTAAATTGTTACCACTAAGAAGACTAAAAAACCCAAGTTATTATTAACAAGTTTCTAAAAACATACATTAATTTAATTGAATAAAAAAAGTTACAGTTAATAACAGTTTTCAATTAAACATTACGAACAAACGTCATTCACAAGATGAAAGGATACCTCTGATTAATTTATAATTTCGAGTTTTAATTAACTGAATGTCCAATAATTGATGCGCCGGAACAAAAAGAAAAATAATAATCAATATCTTTCCATTTGTCCAACTAAACGGCACTGTTGCATTTCACAAATGAATAAATTATCAACTCCCATTGTTTCTTGTCAATTCCGATTTTTTCGGCCCGAATATGTGTCCACTCTGAAATTTAATCACGAGTTATCTCGCAGTTATTATTCACGGGAATTAAATTCAAACTTGGTCATAAAGTTCGGGAACGCTCTCACGAGTGAATGTTTACTTTGTTTTCGCATTTCCAAGGTAGACCGCGCCCCTTCGCCGCCGAGTCACGCGTGACTGCGCCAATTTTTCCACGCTTAATCGTTCGATTGATAAACAAGCGTGCAATTATCTCGAATAATTGTTAAAGCGACATTAGAAACAAGGGTCGAGATTATAAATTTAAATAAAAGCCGGTACCGTGGCGCACGTAAGTGGCCAGCAATTTGAATGTACAAACACATTGATAAATAATGTACATAAATTTCAATTTTTATCATCGGAATTCGTGGCAATCGCTTCGTTTCGTGGTTTCCGCCGAGTTTATCCGGAAAAAGGGTAGCGGCGTAAAAACGTCTTTTGCCTAGGCGGCCGATAAAATCGGCTTGAGGAGCAATCGTCGGTATAATAAATTGATAAAACGTTGTCCGAGCAACGCCGGATTTGCAGCGAGGGCGAACAAAAACTCGACGATCCGGACGCACCTCCGGGCATTACGGCTCTAATCCTACTTAGCGAGATTGAAACGCCGAGTCAAGTGACTTCGATATCCTTTTGAAGCGACTGTCCACTTGTACCTTCGAGAACGAGGATTTGTTTTCCCGGGCTCAACTCCAGAGCGCGACCAAATTAGCTTATTTTCCGCCGCGAAAGCAATCGCGAGAAATGAGAGGTGCGTTCGTTATTTATTTTTTTTTTTTTTTTTCATTTTTCGCGCTTTCACTGCACTAACTTTTTGGCATTATTTCGCAATTTCGCAACGTCTTTCCACAACTTTCTTTACATGTGGCTTCTTCATCACGTAAAAGAGGAGCGAAATAATGCAAAAAGTTTAAAGTATGAATGGGCCTTTAAGTTGCACTCATTGTTATTTTTTTATGGACGGAGAAAAAAATTAAATTAATGAATATGCCACAGCTTTCATTTTCTGCAATTTTCGCATTTTTCCACTAGCATTTGGCGATCGTTTGCAATTTCTTTAACAACTTTTAGTAACTTTTGTTGCAGGCATTGTCTTTTTCGTACGCAGAAGAAAAGAACCTTTAAAAGAATTATACATTTTTATTTTACGTCTTTTCAACTTTTTTGTTGGAAAAACCATACGCATTAAAAATCATAATCGATATCAATACAATTTTTAAAGCGATCAATAAAAACCACCGATGCACCTTGAAGCCGCCTCCACGTTTTTTGTTTTTCGCGTTTTTTAGCCTTGTATCACCCCCCAGCAGAAACATCCGAAAATACGCGCAAAAATCAGCGCAACGAATCGGCCTTTATTGCGCTCCGATTATTGCCCGTGGAACATTAACCGAACATCATCAACAAACAATGGCGCGTAATTAGAAATTCAAATTGCGGCAGTTCATTACATGTAATTATCGGACGCGCGATCCCGTCAAACAATTTCCGCGTGTAAATCATTTTTAACAATCGAAAACGCACCGACGCGGTCGCCTCGACGTTATTTCAACGTGAGGCGGGAAAGTCCGGGCGACTAACAGGGATTTCGAGTCGATCCATTTTTTTTTTTTTTCTTCAACGGTGCGTCAATTTTCCGCGCGATTAAGCCTCGGCAAAAGTAACGTCGTAAAAATATAGAACGACGGGGCTCTTATCGTTAATTGGTGCTAACAATTAAAGGCTTTTGAGCCGAAGCACTTTGGATGAGAAACGTAGTAAATTTTGGAAGAACCGTTAATCAGTCCGGGTCATTACTCAATCGACGATCGTGTGGTGCTTTTTTGTCGCTTGTATTATTTTTTTTTCGCCCGCCGAGCCCGGCGCTTTGTTCCGCGCAAAACATCTTCACAGCGGGATATTCATTGGCGAATTCGCTCAATTTAATGGCGGTTACGAAAAAGCGTTTCGCTTCTTTGTGCATTCTCATAAGTTCGGCGTTAAAATGAGAGCGATTTGCTAAGTAAATGGGAAATTGTTTGAATTCTAATGGTGAGCCAGTCGCGCGAGGTAATTTGGTTACGATAAAACGGGCGGGAAAATTTAAAACGGTGTAGCCGACGTTTATCGTGAAAAGAAAAGAAAAAGGAATTCTTGCGTTCGTTTTAAAATAACTTTTCAAAAACTCGTACACTTTTGAAATTTTACCTCTTTTAAGGATTACTTCGATAGACTTTATAAAATTGAAATTCGTTAGCAAACTACAAATATTTGAGATGTTATTATTACTTGGTATAAGCAAATATTATTAACGAATTTCAATACAGATTTTAATTTTAAATCCATGATATTTTCTTCGATAGTTTTCCTTACAATTAATTCAATTAGTACAGAATAAATATTCGCGTATAAGTAACATATATCTATGTATAACATTTGTTAATTGATTCTACCACTTGTTTCTATATTACTGTTAATTAATTAACTAATTGTTAATTAATTATTCAAGTAACTATAATTATACACATCAATTTGTTTTTATCGATCGCCCACTGTTGTCGCTTTCGTCTCATGTTCGTTATTTTCATAGCTGCTCGCCATTTTAGTCGCTTATTTCTGGCGACAAAAATATCTGGCTGAAAGAGTTCCATGTGCTTGGCATTGCGACTGAGAGCGCGTATTTTTACATTGACAACGCTTCTCGGAAAGACGAACGTCAAAGGAATTGAAGAAAGCTGCCTTGGAATGCGCTTCTCCTTCATTATGGGTCATCAAGTTAGCTACTGTAATCAGCAAATGCAGCGCGTTTCGTTTCGCCGGAATTAATAACAAATTCATTATTCTGCAAATCATTTCTTTTGACGAAACTTTTTTCCCCGGTATCACCAATAATTTCCATAAATTAAATTCGCCGAAACGATCGCGCGGCGTTGTAAAACCACAAGCCAAACTTTTTCAGCGTTAATTGAATCGGTTTGAATTCGGTTTTCACGTTAACTTGCATTAAAATTGCGCTTGAGACCAACAACAAGAAGCCCTTTGACGCAGACGTGCATCTTTCCGCAAATTTATTATTTCTTTCACGTAAAAGTGCTTCTCCCGTGCGAATCAATTTTTTCGCATTTAAATGCGAATCAGTCACAATGCTGCTTTATATTAAACGGAGATGGTATGTGCGTCTTATGAGATTCTGGTTTTTCTCGAAAATTGCAATTCATTGTACATTAATTCATATTTCTGCGAATCAGTTATTGTTGTTCATCCATAATGTTTTTATTGGCAGATTTTTATTAAAAATTTATAACACAAATTTATAAATATCGACTCTCCATTTTAACTTTACAATCACTAATACCTTTGATACCTTTTCACAGCTTTTTTTTATGAAAGAAAAATAATTTTAATCTTCTAGCCTTTCATTTAACATTTTTTGAACAAAAGAAACCGTTTTATAGTCATATTATTAAACAAAAGAAAAAAAAGCACGTCCTTGCTCTTTCACATTCATGTCCCTTTGCCCTTTGAATAATAATACAAAACTGTCAACCGCGAAAATAAAAATAGTCGTATGTTTTACTTTTTCAATCTATCTGATAATTCATTTTTAAAGAACGGAGAAAAAAGTACATTTTTTGAGTAAAGTAAGGCAAATGAGTAGAAAAGCAAAGTTTTACTCCCAAGGGAACGAAGCAATGTCTCGAGGGAATAAAACATGGTTTCAGCCACGCGACAACCTTTTACTCTTTCAAATATATTAATCCTCAAAACGTTTATAATATAGTTTGAACGTTCTTCACAATAACATCCAATCAATTTATACAGTGAACTGAGGCTTAAACTATTGAATGAGATGAGTTCTCAATTAACGTAAGGGAAATGAAAATCCATCTTTTGTGAATTCGAATTTACAAAAGTGACGCACGAAAGTGATTAGTCAAGTAATTTGGTACTCACGATAAATGTCAAGAGGAACTTCTTGAACCAAAGGTTTTCCCATAGATCCCGACTGAGCTCTGCACTCAAGTTTCGTGCCCCACAAAGCCCGGCTGACATTGCTGATGAACAGATGATTCATCGTGAATTTACTCGATGCTCCGCCTATCAGAGGCGAGTCTATGACACCGTCGAGAAGTTTCCCGTCTTTCCACCAACTTACTGAAGGCTTCGGCTTCCCTGTATTAATCACAAGAAATTATGCATTTTTATAATTGTTTTAAGCTGTCGTGCGTTGAATCGTTAATGCGTTCTTAACAACTTTTCAGTCAAACGCATCACAAATACGCGACCTGCCGCAAGCTCACTTCAACTTGTAACGAATTCCAAATTATTGAATAGATTACATATCACTTAAGAGCCACGTGCACTACGCTGAATTATTATCAGGCAAATGGCTCCTTGCGATAGCCCGACGTCTGCGTTTCGTCGGGCGAAAATATTTTTGTTTGATAATTTTGGTAAAATAAAATGGCAAAACTTTCGAATTTAATTTCAAACTTTCAACTTTTAACCTCGAAATGAGCGCGGCCGCTTAAGGAGAATATATTACAATGAGCTAAACGGTACTGCTTGGTTATCTCTTTTATTAAATTAATAAAACCAAAACGCATGCAAAAGTTAGCTTCATGAAAATGCTCGTCTGTATTATTTCACTATTCCGCGATCCGCCTTCGAAGTATAATATTTTTACAACCTAACTTTTTTCCCAGCGATGATTAAAAAAAGTAATTCACTCTTGATTGTAAATTGTAACGGATGAAATATCACTGTTGGACGAACAAGCGAAAATTAAGCAAATGATGCACACAAATAGTAACCTGATTGATCATAAACCAAGTTGCCAACAACCCAACGATTTGACAACTGAAACATCATCCTCGTATCAATCTACCTCCACGCAACGACAAATTAAACTCCTAAATTAGCCTTCGATTACCTACCATTCCCCCAAATTTCGTGCAACATTTGCATCCCTTAAATTAACTAAATTTGACATTTGCGACCAGCATCTCGTTAAAAAAACAAAAGGAAAAAATACAAAATTACACGAACTGGAATTACAAGTATAAAACCAAACATCATTTTAGTCATCATAAAATATCCTAATTGATAAACAAAAGGAAGTCGACTCGTTGAGGATCGAATCAAATCCGATTGTTACGAAATCTGATTCAGAATTCGTGCCATTCTTCTTGGATGGAATGAATTGATCGGGCGCTTTTACCCGCGGTCATTGAAAGTACGTCCGAACGGTAAATCGACGATTTCGCGGGACCTTGCTAGTACCCACTCCTATGCTAATTCGTCTTTGTCGGCCCCCTCGAACTTTCACTGCCACCAGCGACGCCATCGGTTCGTTTTGTTTCCGAGTTTCCGCGGACTTGACTAAAGGTGGAAGTAATAGGCGAAACGGTCCTTTACGAGCGACTGGTTATTTATATTCGGACGGGCTTCGCTTTGTCTCCGCCAAAGCAGCTGTCAAATTAGAGAGCAGGCTGCCCAATTTCCGTTGACATTGGCCATTTCTCCACGCGAAAAGAATCCTGCAAGTTCATCGCGGGATGCGAGAAGAATTACAGCTCTCGGATCTGCTTAATATGCGCAACGTCATTTCGGAAGTCATATTTGGTGGTCGAAACCGTAGGATATAATAAGTCTTTGAATAGACGTATTTGATACTGATGTTGGTGATGTTTATCTTTTTCGTCTATAAAATAGTGTTATGCATTTTCAGTTAAAAACTACGTTAAGTATGATTTTAGTTACCTTAAATTAAAATTTAATTAAAGGTAACAACATTTCTTCTTTAACTAATTTTAAGCTGTTTTTAATAAACGTCACTGGCGTTTTTCTCAATGGACCAAGTTTCTTTGGAAATGTTCATTTGAAAACATTAAATGTATCTTAAAATTAAGCTTTGAGTAAATAGTATCATAATTACCTATTTGAATTACTTTTTCAAGATAAAATTTATTATTTTCTTCTTATTCATTCATTCATCATCAGCTGTATTTGATGTAGGTACACAACTGATTCTAAACTAAATCTCTTCAATCAAATTTTATTTGCTTACGCCAGATGGTCCGCGCGGTCAAAAAAGTGGCGAACGGTCTCGGCGAAATGCGGAACGCGGATCGGAGTTAAGTCGTTAACGCGCCAAGCGATATTTGTAAATTGCTGGTTATTCGCGCGCGGACAAATTAATATATGACGAGTGAATTAGCGCGCGCTTGTCGGCGATGTAGTTGCGAAGGAACGAAGGGAACGAATCGAATGAGGGTGTTTTGTTGGCAAATGGCGATCCGGAACGCACGCGGAGAAATAGTTGAAGAGAGAATGGCATGGTTTGGATTCGTGTTATTGAGATAATGAAAGTATTTTGAGGTCGGTCAGCATTGTGCCGTTGGAAATATAACATTGTTTTATTAATGGCCAAACCGTTGTCGTTGAAAGTTGAATTGCAGAATTACAACATATTAAAACGTTGATAAAAATTTCAGCGGGCGTAGAATAATGTTATTTATTTATTTATTATAAAATTTAATACTGGTCTCATTTTAGGAAATTGAACATATAAATATTAGTAACAGTGACTTCACATTTTGAAATCGTCGTTTGTTAAACATTTATGATATACATAATATTAATGACGTTAATGATAACGAAGTTTTCTGTTAAATTAAATTAAATCAAACGTATAAGCAAACATTCTTTATATTTAGCAATAGTATCCTGAAATATAACGTTTTTTCGTATTCTTTGTCAAGTCAGTCGATTTTTCATATACGTTCATAAAGTATATGAAAAATGTGTATTAATTAATAATATTAATGTTTACATTTGATTTCACCAATGGATAAAAACATTTCTAAAAAGCGATTATTTTACAGCATCTCAACCGACAACGCACATTAACTCTGAGCAAACAAAAAGTTCGGCTCGAAGCATTATCTCAACACGAGTCCCAAGCCTACCTACGTGGAAGATTTGTTGACCCGCGTCATAAATCACGGAAATTCATAAATGATTACCTCTTAGCTGTCTGGGTGGCACCGTTATATTAATTGAACTCTATTTCATCAGACAATCCTAGCCTCGAACAAACAACTCAACTCGGCCCGAAAGTTAATTCCGTTTTAAACCTATTTACAACGCTCGGTTGTATTATCGTTGTTGCGAGGCATCTATGCTCGCAGAATTCCTGGCTCAACAACAAAACGCCCGAACTATCGACTGTTGTCTCAAGTTGGACCATTGTCCCGAATTAAGGACGTTGGAATCCGCATTCGTGCGCTCAGCGTGCACTCACACCAGCGAACAGTTCGCTATCATCGGGAACAACTTGGGTAGTCGAGCGAGCATCTTCAATCACTTTCTTAGCACGCATCTTTGAATTCCATTAAAGTTTGAAATAAGAAAAAAACATTTCCAGCCGAAGCAACCAAACTGTAGGACTGGTACTTTTCCAACAAAATATTTGGTAGAATTTACTACATTTTGATTGGTTTTGCCAAAGGGACTTGCCGAATTATTAAGTAACGTGCACAGACATAACGAAAATAAATCTCTGCGCAGGTGATTTGGTGACCAATTAAAGGAGTTCGACCAAACGATTAGGTCAAATCAGCCTAATCTCTTTTCTTCGTGCGATTAAGAAAAATCGTCGTCGAATTCGTATCATCGCAAGGCACAATTAACGGAACGGAATGGCCGGCTTTTTTTCGCGAAAGTCCGACCATTCATTTGTTACGTTTACTTACCACCAGACACTTGGCAAATCAGGGTCAGATCGTAGCCCTCTAAAAAAGGACCCCCGACTCCGGTGACTTGTCTGCCTTGCGCGTCGTAAATCACGGGCTTCGTCGGCGGCTCTGTAAAATGTGATCGTCAATTTATCATCGGTTACCTACGTGGCGTGCATGCGTGAAAAGCCAAGCCTGAGGTATCGCAGGTGCATTCAAAATCATCGGCCTGATCCTTGGCGTACGGCCGCTCTCGCAATTGATTTACCCCTATCAGTTTTTGCGCCAACAACATCTCGCTTGGGGATAAAAGTTGAGCGAAAAAGTGAATGCGAATAAAAATGAAAAGTTAGGGCGAAAAAGATTTAATTGCAACGAATATCGATTTAAGATAGCGTTATCGTGCTTTTTTGCTGGTCGTTTGTGAGAATTGTATTGACCGATGCGAGCGTTTAATTGGAATGGTTATCGATCGTGGAATTGTCAATTGAAAATTTAAAAGTATGAATTGCATTGTTTGTATAAGTTTATAGTGTAAAACTGTCATGTTAATGCGTTTTTACCTTTATGTTGCAAATGAAATTAGTTTGGTTGAAAGTAAAAAATGAGAATATGTAGATATGGATTTTATACATCTTTCTTATAAAATAATATTTTAGTTATAATTTACTTTAAAGCATTCAGTAATAAACATCATTCGTCAACCTATCTTGGATAAAGTGCTCATCTAATGAAGCAATGATTTCGTTGAACCGAATTCAACGTTAATGGATAAATAATGATCCGACTTCAGTGGCTTGGTTAGGCGATTCAAATGCACGCCAAAAATGCAAAATTACCTCCGTCGGATTTCTTTCTTCCTCCTTTCTTTATTTTCAATTACCATTGCCCCATAAATATTTATAATAATAATATTGCTTCCACTTTGATTCTGTGCCTGGATTTTCTACAGTCGATAATTATTGTGGTAATTTGCAATTTACATGACAAGCGCGCTATCCCGAATTTGACTCCGACAACATCGAATTGTACTCAGTGACGTTGATCCCCCCGCCCCTCCCACGGTGACGTAATAAAGGTCGTTAAAATACGCGAAACCTCCGGCAATAATTGATTCAGAGTAAATCCACCGATCGGCGCATACATTTTGCGATGCATTTTGTTCGTAAGCTCATCTTAAGGGAGCATTTATGATGCCGCATGTCTGCGGCTTTAAGTAGGTCATTGTCGTACTGATCTTTTATTCATCGCGGCATGCCCCCGTCCATTACCGACCAGATCGCTTCCTCTCGCGTTATTAACTCATACAAACAAGCCCGGAGCTTTTCTTTATTTGTACAGAATTTCGTTGCGGATCGGCCATCAAAACGTTAAAATATAAAAGCGCGTATTTTTGCGGGGCGACGAGTCGGCTCGGATGATGACGAGCGCGAAAAATCGAGGAAAAGGAATTTGCAAAATCCAAAGGAAGCGTTGCATTATCAGGTTAAATTGCCGTAATTCTGCTCTAAGAATATAAGCAAAAGATTTAATGAAATGTCTTTCAGTTTCACAGTTTTGTACGGGTTTTTTAACATGCACTGGTAAAAATGACGAAGGTTCGGTGACGTGCAAAATTTTGTCACAAATGTTTCTTAAACGTAATGACATTATTAAATGAACATACTTTTAAAAAAGTACAGTTGAATTAGTGTCTGTTTTTACAATATTTTTTCCAATTTATCAAACTAATTTCTATAAATGTTGCATTTTTTTTTAATTAAAATTAGATTTTGCAACGAAAATTGCTATTATTTTTCCTTAAATTAACACTGATGGGGTAAGTCAACTTTACTGCTCGCATCCACTTCGGAAAAAAAAAGGTTTAATTTCTTTTCCCACCACCGATGTTTTAGAACGTTCACCGGATAAATAATGAAACTGGTTTGCCTACCGACTAGGGTCAGATTGACCCGAAAATTTCTCGTGGGCGAGTTCACAAAGTCCACCCGGCACCTGTACTCGCCCTGGTCGCTGAAGCTCACGTTGGTGATTCGTAATTTGGCGCGGTGCCCGTCCCCCACCTGAAAGTACGTCCTCTTGCCGAGATCGCCGCCGATTGCGTAATGCTCTGCAGCCTGGAGATCGCCCGGTCGTGACCTGGCGTCTAAACTGCAAAGAAAAAAGCCCAATGTTAGTGTGCAATAGATGCGACGTGTATGATCCAATTGGTTCGCTTCGGAGAAACGCTGCCGAAAATAAAGCCGTTACGAAAATATTGAAAATTGAAATTAGGCTCGAATAATATCGCACCGATGCACGTGATCCTCGTTAATACTGATTTCAATCCACTAAAATTCACATCCATTGGTATGCAAATAAATATGAATCGTTGCCACAATCGTTGTTTGACGTTTAATTTCCTTTTTGCAAACACTTCGATTCGATTTCGAGCTCATCATTCGAGAATAAAACAACAATGAAATGCTGATAAATTCTATTAAATGAAACAATTAAGCGACAATCGTGGCGTAATAATTTCTTAGAAAACTCGACTTTAATTGCGTACAAATTATTCGCGAGGGATTTCTTATGCTTTAATCTTTAACTACGCTCGTGGAGTTCCGCGGTAATAAATACAGCTGTGCAGATAAAATATGAAAAATGTCTTGTTTTATAACACCTTTAATGTGCCTAAATAGTGGTTGATAATTACGTTGGATTAATGTCAAGAGTTATGCCGCTGCTTCGTTCCACGAATTTATTAACCAAATTACTCAGACGGGAAAGAAAGAAGTAGATTTTTCTCAATAGACAGTCACGGAGAAAACTGCAAACGACTGAGTACTGTGATTACACGACTGAGTCGTGTTAGCACATGACCGAGTAGTGTGGGCAAACGATTCAGTCGTTTTCTCCGTGGCGCAGTAGATTTAATCAGCGCTTGGGCTGACATTTCTTCATTAACTGTAAGACTTTAAAAAGTGTATCAAATCTGTTACACTTATTTTACTTCATCGGTATTATCGCGATGATCGACTTGAAATACTGGCAATAATGTTGGTTCATTTATATCAAATATGAAAATTAAAACACCTTTCAGTATTTCAAGTCAAAATATTTTTAAACAAAATGTTAAAAAAGTCTTATTTTAATAGTTATAAAATTTTAAATAGCTCGAAATTGGAATAAAGGTCTTAAAGTCAACTGAAACACGAAACTAATATTTCCCGAAAATGCCCGAAGTATTACCTTACGTCAACTAGATTTGTTTGTACAATTCCGTTTGCTTATCCGACAAACGTCACCGCGAGAGATTTGGCCAATATGTATCGATGATGCAGGGATAAAGGTTGATAGCGATACTACTTCCAAGTTCGAAGAGCAGTTATTGTTTTCTGTTCCAAGGCACGAGTTCAAGTCAACATCGAGTTGTCGAAGATCGTATTTTAATAAGCTCTATGCTATGCTACTTATGGTATTAGCGAGTTTTTAGATCAGTAAATCGTAATAAAATAACTAATTGAAATTACTCTGCGAGGATAACCAAACGACGACTGTTCTGCGCTGTGATTTCAACAATCGGACTAACAATAAATGTAATATAAAAGTAGGAAATTTAATTGCCTCAAACGTAAAGTAAGAAGTAGGTGAAATGTAATTAAAACGAATCGTTCGTAATGAGAAGGCTCAACTTTTTAACAAGAAGAGTTCAGGATGTAAAACATTATCGCAGAAACTTTCGCGTGTACAATTTATTTGTACTTTGTACTTTTAATTATCCAGCGAAAATTTTGTTTCGCGCTCTGTATGCGGTAATGAGTAAAAGAAACCGTCATGTATACGTAAATCAGAATAATTACATGTAATAATTAGAGTCATTACTTTTACGTGTTTCGCGATACATTTTACACGGTAAAAGGTGGATCGAGAAATGTATGTAACATCGTGTATTAAAATATGTCGATTCAATGTCGAGATTACGGAAATTCTGTTGCAAAAAAAAAGTTATTCAAAATATCGAGAAAAGGTAACAGCAAAACGTGCCAGCAATTTCTTATTTCCTCGAATTTCATCACCGATTTCGTTTGCCGCAGTAAATTCACCGTCATCCCCCCTCCCCTCTCGTGTCTGTGAAATAAAAAAAAGTCACGCAACGACAATCGGAAATACATTTTTTCGTGACGCAAGCAGAAATGATAAATATTTAAACTGTGTGTGGAAGGCACCTTTAAGGCGGAAATATTATTTCGTCGGGTGCGAGGAGTGATTTTGGTGCAATTTACCGTGGTGTCGCAGGATGGCGAGAGTGTACCCAGTTGGCACCAAGTCGCGGTGGCGAATGCAAAGCTCGCTTCAGTCGCGTACGAAAATTCGATTCCACGCGGCTTTGAATTTGACTTGAGAGATCGCGGCATGTGAAACGGAGATGCGCGTCGAAACAGAGGAAACAAAAACAGGAAGTACTGAGAAAAATAACCATAAAATTTGCATTGTATTAAAAAGATTCTTTGTGGATCAAATGGATTCATTTTAGTTGGAAAATAATGCACGGCGAAAACAGAAAGGATATTTTTAAGCTTGGGAATCATCGCACGAGTCTGACAGAGGCGGGTGGAAATAGATGATAAACTTATATATTTTGCATGAAATAATCAGAATTGACAATTAAATTAAAAATCGACAAAAACACACACACGACTGAGCAGTCTCGAATAGGACAAAATAGGACGTTTCGTTTTTTTAAATGAAACGAAAAGAAATATTTCATTATTTCGTTTTTGACAGTTATTTGACATTACTCAGTCGACTTCGATAGAACGGTCGACGTTTTCCCACCAATTTTGGACTATTTAGTTTCTTATCTCTTATGATATAATAATTGATTTAATTTTAATTTCTACACGTTGTACGGTGTATTCTTGACCACTGAGTCGAGGATCACTTAATTGAGGTTCAACAAGAAAAAGTCGAAGCAAAATAATAATAATGAGAAAAAAGTGTATGTTTAAAATTATACCAACGCATCAAAGTAATTTTAAACCTTGCAACGTGGCAAATCATACGCCTCAGTATCCTACATTTTTGCTTACGTTTTCAGTCGAAAAAAAATGCTTTTACAATACACAACGAAAGTCGCTGGCCCAACGTGTGCAATCAACCACGCAACATTACTTCACGGCACCGCTTGACTTTCATTATGCTTTTATTTTCGCCATCGATCGTGAAAACCAATTACGCTTTTCCTGACAAGTTTTTGTCCTTCCTCTAACGTTTGATCTCCGTTCGTTATTTCAACAATCACGTAAGATAAAAACGTAAAATGCCCCCAACATTAGAGATTTAGCTACACACCAAGTCGCAAACTTGATACGCCAGAAGCAGGCTTCGATTTTTCTTTCGCTCGCTGCTGCGTTCCGACCCGCGAGGAGAAATCAATTAAATATCATTGTTTGGTCTGCCTTCGCCCGGTGCTTCGTTTATTTTCCTTCGCTCCCTTCTACTCCGATACATTATCATTTTTTCCCGCGAAAGAAACGCATCACAAATTGATTCCGACCAGGCGGAAAGAAATTTTCCTAGGGACAATTTGATCGCGCGTTTAAGATACTTCGGTATAGTCGAACCCGATGCAGTTCGGAAATTTAACGTGGAAACAAAAAATCAAGGAAAAAATTTGTCGTCGAATTTGCGTACGGCGAAAAAAAAGTAGCTAGGCAATCGTGAAGAAACCTTGCGTTAAACTTACGTTATAAGAATACGTTGGCGTAAGTTTATAAATAATCCAGTTTGTCGATGAAGTAGAATTTGTAAGTCCTACGGGGAATATTTAGAAACAGGTGCCTTTTTGATGTTTTACTGGCAAATGCTTTTACATTGAAGTTATGAATAATATCGTTTTGTGAAATATTTTTTCCCTGAAAAGTCTTTAGGTACAACGAATCTTATTTTAAACTACGGCTTGTACACTTTGTGCGACGTTTAATCAACATCAAAGAGTATGTTTAATATCAAATCAACATAAACATTCGTATGATGTTGAATTAACATTAGATTATTGCTGTGTTAAATTGACAAGTTATGAATTAAAATCAAAATGTTGTCATTTTTTATTGACTGAGTCATAGTGTTCAAATTAATACTGACGAGATTTATGATGTTGAATCGAAACCGGAGTTTATATAATGTTGAAAAACCACGTTGAACAAAAGTTCTCCTCAGCATTGTTTGAACGTTGATGTGAATTACAAGTTACTGTTCATGCAAACATAACTAATTCTTGCAGTGTGGATTGTTAATTTGACAATTTGAAATTAGAGAATGAATAATATGCATTAACAATGAACATAATCAGAATTTCAAGTTAAATGCTATTCCATTCACTGTTGGCCGTAATCGCAATCAAAACAACGCTATTGTCAGTAGTTTGCAAATTCTCTTAATTCGGATTATAGCCTTACCAGGTCAATTAGCCAGTCAATACTTAAAACATTATCAATAAAGCGTATTTACGTGGAATTGCACAAGTAGCCGAGTATATTACAAACGAATAGGATTTGCAGTACCGCCCAGCGTCATTAATTTATTCACCTAACCGCAAATTCCCAGCGTTTGGTTCTAAACTGCGCGTCGGACAGAGAGCTGCTTTGGGGATTTATTTTTGCTGTCGCCGAAAAAGGCTTAAAATTGCATGACCGCTTGCATGATTAATTGTACATAATTTCCCTTTCAATTGGTCGTATCACCCGGCGCGATAGCGAATCGTCGCGCTGTCAAAAAAAAAGCGTTCGCGTAAGTGTTAAACTTGAAATGGTTATTTGATGAGTCCGATACTGTTCAATAATCCGAAAAACGCGATGCATTTCTAAATGTGTTGTAAACCGTGCCGAATGCGTGTATAAATATTCTGTTGTATGTTATTGTACCGCCGAATGCAGTTGACGCACAAGCACTTCAATAGGTATATCAGTTAGTCATTAAATCGTCCGGTGATCGTTATTGGCGCGATAAATGACAATGTGTAGTCATTGTTGCGTTTCGATGGAATCACTGTATGGCACGTGTATTTTGGTGTTTACATTTTCAATTTTTATTTCACCTCGCGGTTTTATTTTCTTTTTACTCTCTGCACTTGATTTTTTTTCCTTTTCTTTTCGTTTTTGTTTTGTTTTTTGATAAATCGAATAGTATCAATCGTTTAGAAGAATGATTGGCTGCGACAGCCCAAGTTTTTTTTAATCAACCAAATCATCGAGTGAAAATATGGTCAATCAAATGTTAAGTGTAGCCAATAAAATAATTTTCTTTGGAATTCATTTTTTTGTGATAAAAGTATATCGATACGGCTAATGTATGAAATTTAAATACAAAATACATTGCCCACTAAATTATATGTTCTATTATGAAATTACGAATTCAATTAAATCAACATTAACAATATTTTCTTTCATACATATTTTTTACTTTGATTTTCTCTTTTTTCTTATTTTTTAAAGAATAAAGGCAAAAAGGAAATTTCCCTTTGTAAAATCACTTTGTAAAATGAGCAAAGAATTTATCAGCAAACATAAATAAACGTCCAAGGAACTTCTCAATAGATCAGGTATGATGCTTACATAACAGATATTGGACCAGGGGAACGGAAACTATACCGTAATCTCAAACTTCATGACAAGGTATCGGCTTTGTACCTACAACTTCGAATCTCCCGCGAGTTGACCAAAGGATTACACAAAGTGCTCCGTTTGCAGCGCAGCAACTAAAGAATAATACAATCTAATCTAATCTTTTTTCAAACCAACTTTCACTAACTTTCTTACAGCGCGAAAATTACGTTATTACTTCGCAAATTACCAAACCACTGTGCACCCTCGATCTTATTTTTCAACAATTACCTCGTCCCGAACGTTCGATTATTACGTTAGAGTTTATATCGAGCCGGCAGAGGACTATAATTGGTTATCAATATGGAGGAACCCATCTTGATTGGATATTAAAATTATAGCTTTGGGTTCGGTCTCTGAAACATTAACGGTTCGATACGTTACAATAGTAACCAATCGGAACGCCGATTCGTCGAGTGAAATTCGTTTTTCAATTAAAAATCGACGAGCAATATCACGAGACGGCGATATTTCGAGATGCGATCTAAGATTGGAAGCGCTCGATGAAAAGGAAAATTGTATTGCACTCCGAAAACACGGCTCGAAATTTTAATTCGCGCATCGGCGAAGACATTTTCCGCGTAGCTGAACCGAAAGTATAACGTTAAATTTCCCAGTCGGCCATCCCACGAAAATCCGCCCGATAGAACTGTCATCGCACGAAAAATCGTTCGCGATCCTTTCGGAACTTCTTTATCAACGATTGTCGAAATTGCGCCGCTTTTATCGCGCGATCGTTTCCGCGGGTATCCCCTGTTTATCTTACGAACACGATAAGTGCAATGTTTATAGATCTGCAAATGACTTTTCGCTTTTGTCGGTCGGTCCGCAGTTTTTCTTTGGTACCGATAACAGGGATTGCATGCACACGCGGCAAGACCACGCCAGACGCCGGCGAAGAAATCGCCGAGCGAATGCGGCAGCGGGCAATAAAAGATCCTCTCAATGGACCTTAACGTCTATGCATTGCATAGACAGATGTTTATTTGCCTATCTTGGTCGCATTATACGTTTCGATAATGCTCTTCTTATCCAGCATCGACGTTTCGGGATCCGCCATTCGTCGTTCCGCTTATCTCGTAATGAAAATTTATACCCCGGGCGTTTCGGCCGAACTAATGCCGCTGAAAATCTTTCAGTCGCAATCACAAAAATGACTGGTGCATTGCACCGTGATTCACGGTAATGTGAACGGGTTTGCAATTACTTAAAGCTTGGAGAAGCGCGTGAAAATAAGCGCGGAGAACGACGAGGACGGCGAACGGTGGTTGTTTTATTTATAATGCTCGAGTCGAAGACAGTCGCTCGTATTGAAAACGAGAAAGTTCGATATTGTGAGATAAAACGATTCGATTTAAAATTAAATACATTTGAAATTAATACACTACAAAAACAAGTTTTTTTTTTAACAGTTTTAATACCTTAGATACCAAAAGGGGTTTATAAAGAAATTGCATCAAAATAAAACAATTGCTTTTGAAGCGTGAAATAATCCAGTTTAAAATTGCAGGATAAACTGAATCTATTTTTTGAAGTATACATTCATTTACGCATCTATTGGAGTTTTAAAAATAAGTCGGCTTAAAATTAGAATAATACGATTCGGTCGAAATGAATTTCAGAACACGTTCGACTCCATGTTAAATGATGTGAAAAACATCTTGTGTTTCATTTTAAAACATTAACTTAAAACATTTATAAAAGTTTGTGGTAATAAATTTAAGATGAAATGCTTGTTTTGAGTAATTTTTGTAATACGTTCAAAACACTTGATTTTTGCAGCGAAAACTACCAATTCAAAATTTTTTTTATAATCACACTATGAAAATTAAAACTCGGTCGTGTCAACCTGCAATTGTAAACTGGGTCATTTTATCCCGCAGTTTTATACTGCAACGTGTTATTCCGCAATTTCCGACCGGGTCGTTAAATCCTGCAGTTTTAAGCTGGGTTGTTTTTAACGAGAAAAGTAGCTACATTAATTGCCATATCAAACTCCAACTCTTGGTCGTTTTATTCTATAATATTAAATAAGGCGATTTTGTCTTAAAATTTTGAATTACCTTCCTTTTTCTACACTTCGCCATTTTATTTTGCGAATCTAAAATAGGTCATTGCGTCTTGGAGTTTTAAACTGGATCCTTTTGAACAAGAGCCACCGATATGTAAATTCGAGCTCCATCGTTCTATCCTACAGTTTTGAACTTGGATGTTTTTAATAGAAGCATTCGAAGATCTCTCGTATAAAAGTCGAGGCGCAAAAAAGGGAGCGAAGCCGATTCGACGGAAACGTCCGTGTAAAGATAACGCGATACGAGCGACTAGTTCCAGGACGTTTTTGCACGCGCCTCTTGAGCCCCGGGAAAAATATTTGCGCGAAATTTGCCGAACAAGGAGAGCACAATCGCAAAACCGTCCTCAACGTCGGCAAAGTGTTTCCTCATTTCGGTCCGTTGAAATTCGATTTATCAAGCGGCAGTGACAAAAAGGCGCGTTTCCCTTTGCACTCGTACAAGAATCCCTTTTAATAGCGTCGGCTCACTGACGTTTCCTTCCCTTCAGCCGTTCCTTTTCTTTAGCTCAACGGCGTTCAAGACCGCGGACCCGTCACCTTCTTACCCCCCTCCTGTCCCCCCGTTTCATTCAAGTGAGTGCTCGAATGTCTTTCAAATCTCAGGCGATCACCGTCGCGTGTAATTTCCGCGAAGTTTATTCCTTAGTAGAAATTGCAATATGGTTAGTCTATGGTTCTGATTTGGAAATTATTATTGGGTTCTTACGTATGAACTACGATAAATGTATGGTTTTTGGATGGAATACCGCTTTGCGTTGATTTTCTGGGAAACAATTCAGAAACTTCCACGACCTGGCTGACTTTAAAATTGGATAATAGTTTACATACTACCTGATCCATTAACACATACAAAATTCGTGGTTGTTATAAGATACTACCTGAGTAATATTGCAGTTCTATCCTGTATTCTGGCAGTTTAAACAAGGTCATCTATGGTACTGACACGTCGTGTGATACGGCTACTTGATACGGTCATTTCCAAGCCCCAACATGGTACTGAATACAGAACCATAACGGTATTCTTAAGTGGATCCGATATAGTAAACCACAAATCATATCGGGTCCGGTGCCATTAGTTACAACCGAACTAGGATCATATAATACGACCCCTGAAAAGACCGGATCAGGCGATTATATTAATGAGAATTATATCCCTGTAGAGACCTGACACGAGCTCGATCGGGTATGCTATTAATAGGGTACTGGTGAACCAGACAGGGACCACAGGAACGATGTGGCACGCCATATATCATTTCTACTACGCTCGGGTTTCGCACTGCGAAAATAAGTAACGCGACCCTCGCGTTGTTGCACCATTGATACAACGCAAAGGAACGCGTGGGCGTTAAAGAACGTGCATCAATTATTAGTCTTTACGCGCGGCGCTGTTTATTTTCGACTCTTTTATCCGGTGGCCTTCGCTGTCGACGAGCGTATGAATATTTCGCCGGGTGGTCAAAAGCGGCCGAGTGAATGAGCCTCGCTTTTAGGCTTACGCTCGCGCTTTTGTGCTGGAAATGTAATTCATTAAAGCGATGAGGTATCTGAGGAAAGTGGGTGGTGTCTGAAAACATTTTTGGAAAAGTAAAGGAATGTGAATTTGTAATTGAAATTTTGATGAAGTGGGTTTGAAAGAAATGTATGAATTATAAATGCCGGGTCGTATGAGTTTTGTGCAATTGAATTTCTAGTTTGGGGTTTTACTGTGAGGAGGAAGTAAATATGTGCAGAGATTGTTTATTGCGGTCGTAAAAAGAATGCTAAAATGTCTTTAAGATTTTAAATGGTGTGCTGATGCTGATAACTGTTGAGAAAAGAGTCTGAATGTGAAAATAAAAGTTTTCAGATATGTCAAGAATTTTTGTTTGTTGAAAGATTGTTGTTATAAATCATTTTTGCTTTGAAGTTAAGTCAATTTAGTTATTTGTCATTTCTAAAGCTTTTCGATTAAATTAATGTGTAAATTAATTATAAAAATGTAATTGATAAACAATAAAATATAAACTAGATATATTTCCAGACTTTTTGTATAAAAGTGCATGTAATGCACAATAGAATGAACGATTTCGAGAAAAAAAGTGAACAGTTGGTTTAATTATGGATATAAAAAATGAAAAAGGGAAATAAAACAAAAACCGTAATGCAGCGCGACCGTTATACGCGGAAATAAATTTTTTACCTTCAACCCGGTAATCGAACGTTGATTTCCAATCGTAAAGCTTTATCGGTGTAATAAATTTTATTATTTCCCTGTAGTCATAACTTCTATATTCAACGTTTCGCGGAAAATTGAAATGCCGGAAAAATTTCCATGCAAAATTACTTGAATTAAAACATCAAATCTCGCTCGATCGGGCTAATAAATCAGATTGGGAAATCAGATTTGAAAAACGATTCGCACGCGTCAATGTTCGGCAACTAACTGGCGCGATTACGCGATCGTCGAATTATTTTCACTAATGATGCCCCGCAATCAAGCTTCGTTTCCTGACGTCGGATTCACCCTCGAGTAATTCGTGCCAATCATAAAACAGCGCTCCCCCGAGCGCGAAACTTTGTTTCCCCGTAACAATGGCACCTAAAATCCGAGCCGAATCTTCCCTTAAAATCGCACGTTTGGATCGGCAAAAGGTTTCCCATTGACAAGAGACAATGAATTTGATATGGCGGCTTTCAAAAGTTTGGCCATATAATAACAATGAATTGTGCGAATCGTGAATGCCGACGTCTCATAAACTTTCTAGCTTTGCGGCGCGCCAAGGCAGGCGAGGTGAATCAGATGGTTAACCACAAATGACCGTGGTTACCTAGGTGACATTTTGCGCGACCAGTTTCCTAGCAACCGTATGCAAACGGGTAAATATTTTACCCTTGCAGGCTCACTTTGCACCTCCTCTTAATTAAGCGACGAAGAAAAAACGGTAAAAACAATGATTCGAAAGGCTCAAAAACGTAGTATAAGTAATTCTTACATGTAGTATCCATATATGATACACACTGCACGATGAAGTAGTATAAAACTACTCAACTATTTAATTTAGGTAGTTTGTAAAAGTCTACTTTTTTCAATGTATATGACTCACATATGGTACTCTTATATATTCATGTATATATATATCCACTGCAAAAGAAGTCTCTTACAAACTACTTAAAATAAAAAGTTCCAAAGAAACAAGTAGTTTATACTAACAAACTACTTAATTTCACTGATTTACTTTTTGCAGTGGGTGTACCTTTTTCAAATAATAACAATAGAAAATTTCTCCTTATATAGAACGAAGAAAATGATATAAATCAAATCAAATTCTTTCGTACCAGGAAAACTAAGTAAATCATCTTCTAGCATATCGGAACGCAGGGATCGTCTGCGAAACGTGGTTTCGTGTTTGACTTCAGGAAATCAACTTATCGACTCGGTTAGTTGGATTACCGGTGTTTAACATTCGAGTTGCGAAAACATATTATTCGTGGCAACGGTCGAGTGTAAATACACAAATGTCCAGGCGTAATTCAAGTTCAGTTTGCGTCGGGCGCACGACAAAAGAACACAACAATTGCCATAGGAAAGAGGACAAAAACAAACGACGCTGACCCAGAGCCCGTGTATATTGCCTCGCTCTTACCCTGAATTACGACGCGACCATTATTTCGTTCGCTCGGGCCACTTCGACCGGATCATATTAATAAGAAGTATTAGTTCTATCTCGTCGTCGATTCGTTGTGATGCAATTTCCGTGTCAATATTTTCGTACGAATCACTGAAATGTGTACTCGAAGAAAAGATTTAGTATGCTTGAGTGAATTGTTTGGTTGACGTATTAAACCGAGAGAAATAAATTGCTGAATCAACAATCTTAAATGGCCAGTAGGGATTACTGTGGTTTTCTAATATTTAGTCTATTAGAAGGACGTGTATGGTTATTTAATTTGAAGTTTCAAGCCTTTTCTTTTATTACAATGCATTTTTCCAGGATGCATTTTTATTCAATGCATTTTTACAGAATGCATTTTCATTTAATGCATTTTTATACAATGCATTTCGAATTTAGGTCCGATTAACAAATCTGTTAAACTTGGATTGTTGCGAAAAAAATTCAAAAGTTTCTACAAATCAATAACAACAGCAATTAAATACTTTGCAAAAATAAAGTATTAATTATGAAATCGTGTCGGTGAATTTTTATGCAGAAACGAATGTGAAAACAATGTTTTGGCCATAGATGGACGACGAACGACATTGAGGAAAATCTCGCATGATGAAAAAGATCGAATTGACGGAACGGCGATGAATGTTGGCGCAGTGACACAAGCGCCTACGCAATCAAATTGTCGCATTTAGTTTACCTGATTGTTCCTTCAGCCAGTTACCTGCGAAAAAAGGGCCTTCCGTATTTTTAACGATAAAAAATTATTGCATTGATTCCACGAAAATAATCGTGCCATCATTGTTAGTCATACAAAACATCGCCGATGAATAAACAAAGAGTCCTGTCAAACCAGCAAACTTTTTTTTCTCCTGTTACACGTAGAATGAAAAGCAGGGACGTAGCAATTTAACAAGTATCTTTATTAACAAGATCGTTTTCCCTAATTCCGTCGATTTTTTTTTTCGATTTCATTGTCATTGATCTCCACTGTTAACATACTGATGTTTTTCCTAAGTTTCGCAGTCGTGTTTTGTGGTAAAAAGTTAACTTTAACACCGAAAAGTGTTTCACCGTTCATCAATTCGGATAAAATGGACGCGAAAGAATCTTCTAATATCAAGATAACGAATTTCATTTTAAACAGATATTTTCAAAAGCCCAAACCCGTCTCATCAAACCTCATACGCCAACAATTTAATCCCACTTGCTGAACTACTTTCCTCCCTGTCTTGCCCATTTATATCCACAACTACCGCATTCCTTCAACTAACGTTTAACTTTTGCATAAACTTTCGCCAACAGAATCCGAGCGAAACCGTTAGTTGCACGCAGCTCACGGTTTCGGGGTACTTTGAAAATTCGCGGGCGTTCTTTCGCTAGTTTCGTGTCAAAATTTCGGATGGAACACGGCAAGTTTAACGGCACGAAGTATGCGCCACATGGGCCGTCGGACCACGCGGGTTAACGAGCGTCCGCGTCGCGGAATTCTGCGAAACAACTTGAAAACGGCGACGCCTCGCGGTAACTATCGCCGTAACCTCGGGCTTATTTTGCCCCGCGAATTCCCGGCGAGTTGTTAAGAATGCGTTTCGCCGCGCCAAACACCTCTTACGCCCCGTCGCTTTGGTCCGCTAAGCTTTGATGAAGATCGCCCGGCTGATGAGTCGTAAGAAAATTGCGCGCTTTCCGGGGCCGAGCCAACGCGAAAAACTCGGATCCTCGTCGGGGAAGGCACGTCTTTTTCCCCCGGACGATATTTCACCACGCTTCGTTGCCGCTTGCGGATTTAGTTGGCGTTTTATTACTTGTACTTTCCGCTTTCGTTCCACCTGCCCTGGTAAATGTACCATTTACCAGCGAGTCCGCAATGTTTACCCGATTTCATTTCAGATTCAACGTCAAGTGCTTGTTAAAGTTTTGATTTCCTCAATGTCCCTTTTTCGCCGTCGACTGAATTTGCGGATAATACGGCGTAGACGCGATCGACGAACGTGTTGCCGTGAATTATACGTCCAAGTGGCGCGACCGACAGTTTTGATATTTTCGAGCCATTTCCGCCCGAGCTTTCGCAGCGAGCGAGTCCGGGAATTTAATTTAAATTATGGACGTTGTGTATGTAACCTTCGATTAAGTTAGGGGAGATGAAGTAAATTTATGTTCGGGAGGAATTGAGTGAATTTTTCTTTTTTACGGATGAATCGAGAATGAATTATGTAAATAGTAAGCATGCGAAAATATTGGAGGAACATGTGTTTTGAAGTAAAGTTTTAACTGTGGTTTCAAAGTCATTTTTAAAGGTAATCTATAGCAAATTTATGACGATAAAGTAATATTCTTTGGGCATAACATATCATCAGTTTATAATTTAATAACTTTGATACAACAATATGTAATACAATTTTTTGCCCGGCTGTTTATTATTTGAAAACACGTTCTTTTTGAGATCGATGTTTGCTTGGTATTGGAAAATTTTGAAGCAAAGCGTTGGTGACTTACTTGTATAAAGGGATTCCAGAATTTCTCTTGTCTTGGAACCAAAGAACCATGCTGACTTTGTCGCTTGGCAGTGGAGGTGTTAAATCGCACGGCAAGTCTACCATATCGCCTTCAGCTGCCCACACTAATTTGACAGGATCTGTAATGAAAAAAGATATTATTGACCTCCTATCATTTGTTTGCACTGTAAAATGTCTGTTAATTCAAATTATGCATACTTTAAAATTGAAGTCGAACTTTAATTTCACAGCATGTAAATTGTATCACAATTGAAAGATTTACATTTTTGTTTGCATTATATCAAATTAAAAAAGTGATGTATAAATCAAATCACGAATTATATATCGTATCAATATATCCTATCAATAAAGCTTAAAATACGTTTCGGGAACAAAAGTAAACATTTCGTAGCTTTTACAGCCTATATCCCGAATATACTATATTGTTTGTAACGTTAATTGCAAATTTTCATTTACATTAATTACCCCCCTTATCGTTCAACTTTCGTCACTTAATGACTATGACATTTGTTTATTTGCGAAAGGCGATCGAACGACGTAAGTCGTTAAAGCGTCGAACAGTTCCCAGAAACGATCGTTAAGTGCGGAAATTACCAAATAAAATCTTACAGCTTCCTGCAGATAAAATAAGACTCACGGGGCTCGAACTGAGCAGTGGGCCGGCAAGAGCGCGCTTTCCTTCATGAAAGAAATATTTGAAGGGAGTGCTATCAACCACCGTGCATGCGGCCCGGAACTGTACTTCCGGTCTTTCGCCGCTATTTCGCGGTGAATCATTTTCAGAATGGACTCTCGTGCGCTTAATGCGAAATCACGTCGCTCCCTCTATGCAGGTCTATTTATGTCGGGTTCACGCGTGCAAAGACCTTAGCTGAAAAGCAGCTCAAAAGTTTCTTAAGCCAACTACCTCGTTTCGCATATTACAATATTCTATACACAAATCTAATAATGCATGATTCACACT
>JABFOV010001034.1:0-28761 GCA_022817685.1 Aradophagus sp. ZL-2020
CAGCCAGTCCATTCGCCTTCGGCTCCGGCAGCGGCAGCTCGCAATCCTCGCAGCCGTCGACAAGTGGATTTAATTTCCAGTCGACAACGCCTGCACCAAATGTTCAAAAACCACTTTTCACTTTTGGTGCCAATGGCGCCAACGCGCAACCGACGCCTCCAGCTTCATCAGCGTTCAGTGGCGGGTTTGGAACTTCGGTACCAACGGCTAGTGCATCTTTCACCTTTGGCGCTTCACCCAAACCTGAAGCCAACGCCTCACCAAGTATGTTTGGCCAGCCTGCGAGCTCCAGCGCACCAATCTTCAATACCCCTCAACCCAATCAAACACCTTCCTTCCAGACGTCAAACACCGGTTTCAACTTCGGCGCCGTACCTAATAACCCGCCCACGCCATCTTCTGGTTTTAACTTTAATTCTATGGTAAGTAGCTGCGTTGGTAATTTTTTTTATAAAAAAATATTCTTTAATGTCAGGATTAAATTGTCAGTTAACTGATTAATGGCTTTAATCATGTTATCATCTTTATTTTCATGAATAATTGATAATTGATCAATACTAAGGTGCCAGCTCTCTTGTCAAAAAATGTACAATTAATGATTACTGAATATATTTAATTTCATTTTAGCTAAATAATCAATACTTATGCATCATTTTTTTAGGGGCAAACACCTGCAGCTTCTTCTACTGGTGGATTCAACTTCAATGCTTCAGGCTCATCAACTATAGCTTTTGATCCAAATAAACGACCATCTTTTAACTTTACAGGAGGAAACGCACCACCTACGTTTAAGTAAGTTGAATGTTTAAGCATATCACTACAATCAACCCGTTAATTATCAAACTGTTTTTCAATTGGTTTAGTTTATTTACATTTTTTTTCTGTTAAAGTTAGAAAATAATAAGTGTCTAACAATTCATACTTTTTCAGCGCAACGGCAGTAGCACCAACTGGCAACTTTCCTCCCAGAAAAATAAAAAAAGCTGTGCGAAGGGTACCTCCGCGATAGGCAAGATAGTCCTTCAACGCTGAGTCGCGCGCTTGAAATAATGATTCGTACGTGTAAATACACGTAGCACGTTTAAGAAGAGCGTATCCAAGGTATTTTTCATTTAAATGTTGTCAAAATGGATAAGAAAAGACAAAGTGGATCAGATGAAAAAGATAAACTTATTTAAAGTGCAAATGATTCAAATTAAATTACTTAATTGTATAATTTATGAGTCGAAAAAATGAAGAGAAAATGAGTCGGAAAGAAAAAACATGTCTTCAAACTTCATCTTAAAGTGAAATCAGATGAAACTGCATACAAATTACAATAGTTAAAACTAAAGTAAGATGAAAACATTATATAATACTTCGATTGTTTTGCTGTGATGTAACAAGCGTCGATTCAAGTTATATTAATGACATAGCAACATTTTGCTGTTTTATCAAAACTGGATACAAGCTTGAGACATTTTGAGGAATTTGAGAAGCACAATACAAAATCAATAAAACGCCTCTTAAACAGCGTGCTATTGATTGTTGGAACACGTACCTTGCTCAGGTAAGTATAAGTCGGGATCACGCGTTGCGCGACCACGGGAACTTGCTGCGGATGTTCCTACACTCGGTAACCGTGTCATTGTCTCCATTTGAAATAAACAATGTTTACGTGGGAAAATATCCTAAAAATGGCACGCGAAGAAATAAGTGAAAAAAAAAAAACTTTGTCGTTTTATTTCCCCACGTAAAATGAAGTGTACATATGCAGAATAATGCAACTGTCGTAGTTTAAAATCGCGGTTTCAGTCCTTTTTTATATAAATATGTAATTATAATGTGATACGTAACACGGGATGGCCGTACCGGGAGCCATTTAATTTTCGTTTCCTCTATCCCTTTGATTTTATCATAATCGCAGTCGCGAACGTAGTGGTCCGACTAATATCAGTAGGACGTCACTAATCTTATAATTTTTCAGGCAAGAGTCAAATGAACAGCGAGATGGGGAGGGGGAAGTAAGAAATAAAAGTATAATGTTATATTTTAGCTAGAAACTCTGCGGACAGTGCGACGCAAGACTCGTGGCCCTGTCCGAGGAAAAGCTCTGTAATATACAATGAAAAATGGCATTCGGTCAAGTACAAAGTCAACATCGCGGGAAAAGCGTTTCCAAAGTATAGTCGAAATTGTATATTTTTTTTATATGTAATAAAACGAATGAAATTAATAAGTAAGGGGATTTTACTGAATGCCATTTTCTTAGGGTTTATACTACAATAATATTAAGTATCATAATAGTGCGTCACTTTTTGGAGTTAATTAAAGGGTACACAATTAATTCATTAATTCATGAATTAAAAGACGTGATTATACGAGGGGAAAAAAGAAAAGAGAGTGGAATAATTAGCAAGTGGTCGTAGATTTTTTGTTTGTTTTGCGCATTGGTGATAAAGTAATATGGGTGTTTAATAATGATAAACAGGTACCATGGGGCTTCTAAAATCGTCTGTATATATACGTATTGTATGTATGCGGATTATACTTATACACATTTTCATCTGTTTTTGTTTCCGAATCAGAGTAACCTTCCTTTACCTGACTCCTAATAATTTTGATCTTTAAGATCATTGTTTTTAGTTTTTGTTTAGTTATAACTCTGTATATGATTATTACAATTATTATTATAGTTTTATTATTTTTATTACACTAAGTAGAATAATTACTATAGATTCACACAATTTTTGTTCACAAAATAAGATGTTGGTTAACCAATAATCTTTGACGCATTGTGTCCCCAATAAAACATTAATGATAAATCAAGGTAAATGCTTGGATAATACATATACTATATACGTAACAGCTATTATATGTTAGCTAGGCAAATATCTACTTTTTATACTCTGTTCTATTGCGGATGTAGCAATGTTTTGTTTCGTTTTTATATTTTTAAGGCGTTACGAATTATGTACAATTGTATAGACGAGAAAAATCATAGAAAACAGATGAGATATATCATCATATTCAAAAAGAATATGAGATAAGAAACAATTATTTCTGTTTCAACAATCCGCGCTCAATCCTTTTGTCTCTGTCAAAATTTTGTTTAAGCTATCCCAACAATGTCTAAAAATTGGCTGGTTTGTATTTTGATAATTTATGATAGATATTTTGTATTAACATAAATTATGTTAATACAAGATTGTTTTGCTATCTTACAATAAAAAATGTTGTCAATCATTTGTCGTACGTTTTGATCCAACTGAATTCTCACGTTAAAATCGATGGAAATAAGTCATGCACTGTCCTTTTTAGAAGACCCATGTGCAAAAAAAATCAATATTCAAAATAAATAAGACAGAAAATCACGTGCAATGGCGTTTTGATAATGAATATTTGATGGCAAAGAACACGTCTTATTTAATACAATAGTTTACGTTTCTAGTGTTGGCTTCGAATAAAATGTTACTGACAGCAGTCAGGAATGGCTTGGCGTACAACCTGCCGTTTGCCCTAATAGATTAAGTAAAAATGAGAATAAAGAAACAGAAATTAGGCAAAAAGGAATCAAGCATTCAAGTATAAGGAACGCGCCGTCTGTTATATGTTGTTGCTCTATTCGTTGTTGTGTAATATTTAAAATAAAATACAGTGTAAAGTATTAATTTAAGTTTCGTAGGTCGGCACGGGTACGAACAATTACTTTTAAGTTACAAATTCGCCTCGAAAAATGGCATTCTGATCTTAGTACTCTTCGCAGATAAGCTGTTTATATACGTTTTAGTTTTTGTCAACTATTGTATTGCGACCCAAATGAAAAAGACAATTTTTTATAAGCCATTTATCATCAGAAGAAAATCATATTCTGATATCTTCCCGCACTTTGATGATTTATCATTGGTTTAAATACAATACAATTATTTTAATATCATTTATACACGCTTGATCGGATTAATTGTGGCAACTAAGGCAACATTAATTTCTAAATTTAATAATTATGACTCTGAAAATTAAATTTAACATTTTTAATTCTAAATTTCATTAGTTGTTCTTGTGCCATTATTACCCCAAACAATACAGTTACCCCAGTTAATCCTTTGTACTCGACTTTCTCAGTCTTAACATGGTCGATTTTAACGCCTTCTCAATTTTTAACAATTATCATTATCAGTTTTTAAATGGCTGATGAAGGTGTCAGCCAATTTAAACGTACGCAAACTTATGCACAACAACGTCAGATATAACTGAGAACGTTTCTGTTTGCGTATGGAGGAACTAAACTAAACGCTATAAGGATAGTCCATTATTCGCGAAAAAATGTAAGGAAAAGCACAGAAACATAGTCCTTGTGAATTCGTGCGCTTGAACTTGTGAACAAAAGCGAAGTGTCCGAATCAAAAACCGATAGTCAAAAGGTAATTACCGCCGAGCGATTTACGTGTTATCTGAAGCTGAACAATAATGTGGATTTTAGATCGAAGTTTTGAAATTTAATGAATATGATTTTGTAATGAAATAAAGCCTAAATTAAAATGCAAGGAATTGAAAAAAAAAGATACACAATCAAATAGTTTTCAAACCTAAATTTGATAAAACTGAGAAAGTCAAAGTGTACATTCCTTATAAAATTAAGAAAACAATATTTGGTTTTTCAATATTCACTTGTGAATGAACCATCATATGTATTGCATTGTTGAAATTCATGGACGTTTACAGAAGAATACACGGATTTTTATTGAGAGGTAGACAATTTTAGCTAATGCAATATTTCACATATTTCTGTGAATGTTTCAAGTATGCATTCATTGCGCAATACTATAATTCTTTTAACAGTTTCTAAGTAATTAATTTTGTTTATTATTCTTCAGACTGCAATTTAACAAATTAAAAATTGTTTTAATTTATTGTACTTAAGTAGCACGATAATAAAATAAGAAAAAGAAACAGGGTTTTTAAGATTACAAATAAAGTTATAAAGCGCATTTCCTCAAAAAATTCGTCAAGCGGATTATCGTAGGCTTGATTGTTGAATTAGGGATATGTGAAAAGCAAGTCGCGAAGTTTCTATCGCATTTTATAGTTCCTACGTAAACATTTGTTCGCCAAAATCACTCGCTTTCGCATATAAAAATGCAAAAAGTAAATTATTTTTATTGACATATTATCTTTTAATGTAAATCGTACACTAACGACAAATGTCACTTATTGCCAACACTAATCAAACAAGTAATCTTTTGATAGTTGCTAATATTAAAATTTTTTTTCTAGAATAAATTATTGACAATAATCAATTCCATTTTTGTTCTTGTAATTAATATATTTCAGTCTAGTTGTGTTTATATATGTACATAAAAATTGGATTTGTTATTAATTTTTATAATAATTCAGTGCCAATCAAATAGACGTCTTTGAGGATTAATTTATATTACAGAGATGTTTTATTATACAATATGATACAATTTGTAACATTGAATATTTGCAAAAGAACAAGTTTATAGTATGACATGATCGAGATTGAAAGATACATATATATATATATATATATATTTATACATATATATATACATATATATATGTATATATATGTATAAGGATAATGACAAGATTTTAATTATAATAAAAAAAAAAAAAATATGTGAATAGTGAATGAAGAGAAGAGCTAGCACGATAAAGAGTACTATTAAACAATAAGGGAATATCAAGTATTCGTAAAGTTAAACAGTAATTATCGTTTGTTCAATTGTATATTTAATTTTCTATAAAATTACTATCATGATAATGTCTTTTCAAATTTAATAATAATTTATATTTAAAATTGAGAAATATATTATTTTATATTACAATATTTCTATATTGTTTAATAATGAACAAGATTCAACTGATAATTGACTCAAGGTAGATATTTTTTTTTCCAAATGTTGAACTTTGGAAAATTATTATCATAGTGGTATTTAATTGATATACTTGTTTCTCAATTATGTATATCGACATCAACTAGACTAGATAAGCAATGATAGATAAGCAATGATACATTTTTTGACTTGATACGACTTCAAGAATTAAACTTTTTAAAACCAATTTTTTAAGAATTATGCAATTTTATAGTTTTTGACAAAATTCTAATATTTCTACTAAATTCTAATATTTCTCACGTTGTGTAGTTTGAGATTGCCAAAACTTGGAATATTCTCATCTAGTCCATAAATACTTCCAAGAGAATATTAAAAAAAAATCTTTTCGCTTATTAACAAGTTTAGAATAATCCTTCCATCAAGTCTATGTTTAGAATATCAGCAATATTTTATTCTACATCAAACTTTCTTTCTTCTTTCTGATATACATTCAAAACTATCGAGTAGGAACAATAGCATCCAACTTAAAAACTGTAAAAGCTGTCTTGTTAACAATTTGCCTTGTTGTTGGATTTCATTAGAGTCAACATTAATTAAATATTTGATATTTTACTAATGTGGTTTACTGTAAAAAAACAACAAAAAATAGGAATAATTTGTTTCGGTGATATCGACATGTTTTTAAGAAATGTATTGAAACAATATTTGAAAGACTTCTTTTAATCTTAGAACCATCTTTATTTCTCACTGGAAATTGACTGTCATTTTTCTACATAACTCTCGTAGTTCTGTGGTCGAAGAACACATTTAGCGTTGTATTAATAAGAACGTGAACTGTTACTATTATAATTACTTGCCCTCTTTTCTGTTCAAGTTTCTTTTTTTCCTACTACCGTCAATGCTGCGTTTCCTTTTTGCCAATACAATGTAATATATTTTCAGGATTTATATAATATAATGTCATTATATTGAGTGCCGCGTCGTCGCACCCGAAAAAATAAATCAAATTAGGAATGAAGAATGTTGAATTTAGGCAAAATATGTTAGTGTTTTCATTCTTCGTCTTCATTGATTATTTTCTTCAGGACAAAATTGAATTGTCAGTTTTTTATACTGTACTTAGAGTAAGTATAAAGTCCACGGTTTGAAGTCCACAAAACCAAGGTTTATAAGAATTTGTCAGTTCTTCAGGCTCGTTAGTCATTCATTGTTAGCCTTTTTATACAACTTTTAACTTGTATCACATTTATTCTATGACATTGATAGATTACTACAATTTTTTTCTAACTTTCCAGCTGTTCCCTCTAAGTATAATTTAAATTATTATACTTAATTACTTAAAGATCTTCCCTTCAACATGCGAAATTTTATTTTTTGAGTCCTCATGATTTTTGTCTCAATTCAAATTTATAATTTTCTAAAACTTCTGCTATTATTTCCATATTTGTTTTATTAAAGATTGTATTACATTAAGGGAATTAAATGTTTAAAGGGAAGATTGACTTGTTTGATTATGACTTTTTTCTTATGGTGAGAAAAAAACGAAAACAGTCAAGTGAATTTAAAATAAAGATTAACATTTTTCAATTTTTGACACTTCTATTTTTTATTTTTCAGAAATTTAAAATAGCAATTCAGAAATTTAAAATAGCAAAAATTATACATTACATTATTATTAAAATTATTTATTCGTAAATACGAAAAATGATGAGGTTTAATGACAATCAATGCTATAACACATTAATTAATTTTTATCTGTACATACACATGAAAAAAAAGTTACGGCAAACGGGTAGAATTTCTTGTCTTGAAAGTTAAAAATTTAAGTTATAACAAGCGGACGATTTGACCGTTGCTATGTTTATATATTTTTTTCTTGATAAATTTGTTTTATTTTATTAATATCGTTTAGCTACTGAAAATTAAAAATTCTAGTAAAATAGAACAAATTAAGTGAAATTCGCCGACCAGAATTCACCTTGCACTTGTTTGAACGAACACAATTTTCTTGTATGTTTTAGTCAACTAGACATTAACATTTTTATATCTTTTTTATTACAAAATATAAAATAGGCGTAAATGTACACGTATTTTTATATAATACTAAATACAAATTCTTTTTTTTCCATTTTTGTTGTAACAGATAATAATAAGCATACACTAAGAAAAAAAAGTGTATAATTTACCGTCACAGTAGAATAAACGTCAGTAATATTTGCAGAAAGAAAAAATTTACCTGACAGCACGGTAAAAATGAATGGAAATTCGGTAAAATTGTACTGTGTTTCCGTTCATTTTTACCGTGCTGTCAGGGTAAATTTCTTCTTTCTGTAAATATTACTGACGTTTATTCTACTGTGACGGTAAATTTTACAGTTTTTTTTTCTCAGTGTAGAGGTTCAGTTAAATATACTAACTCTTTCTTTAGAGCTAATGATTATAGTATACACCCATGAAAAACCCATTTAGTTAAAACTTATGCAAATTTAGGTAACTCAGTCATTCAATCGAAAAGCGATTGTATTACGATATTAAAAAATATCGATAAAAAAAGGGTGAAAAAATCATTTATTGATGACACTGTAAAACTATAAGTACAAGCTTTAGAGGATTTTTTCTTTAAAATAATTTATATTTTTAACTGTAAAGGGACAACACGTTTTTCAATTGATTCTCTTTTGAATCCACGTCTATCCACTACATATCCACATTTACTTGAATTTTTTACGTCTTTGTACTACTGTTAGGAAATACTATCTTATATATAAAAAAAAATAAAAAATAATCACACACATTGATACAGAAAAAATTAAGTTTCTTTCTAATTATTTGTATATTTTCAAATAATCGTTTTTTAAAGTAAAATATACCAACTTCATTTAAAAAAAAATTAACTTCAACTTGAATATGGTATATAATACATTTTAAACAAATTAATGCAACAGGGAGAGGATTTTAAAGTACGTCCAGTGATTATTGCAAAGTTAAATGAACTGAAATATATAAAAATGACGAAAATATTAAACATTTTCACGTGTCATGGTAATCAAAATTGACGATGTAAAAATAACCGTACTGAGAATGGTCATGAAGGGACATAGGCGTGCTCAGCTTTCACCTGAAAAATATGGACAAAGGAAGGCACGCGACCCACCCCAGTGTCCTCCTCTATTTCAAGTGCTTATATTTCTGTTATCTCTTTGCAAATAAAAGCTGGACACGCTAATGTGAAGGAACTATTTTCATTACATCGGTATCGTTATTTCAGGTGCGCTCGCCTGATAGTGGTTGTTTTTTTAAATTTCGTCACCTGTAAACAAATGAACGTACAATTTATTTAAAAAGAATATATATATTTATATTTTGAAATAAAGTGAGACCAAGTAAAGGAGAGTTGGTTCAAGGGAGAGGGTGTTTATTCCAAGACTGAATTCTCAAAAAAAAAGTAAAAAAAAATGAAAACTGTACAAGAAGTCCGTCTTGGAAGCAATTAAATAGGAATGTAATGAAGGTCACGACAACCCGCGCCGTGAATAACTTTATAGCGACGATCGATCTGCGAAGAGTGACTGCTGTTTCCGAAAGCTTGCGAAGCACTTAGAAAATGCCTACCCGAGTCGCCAACGTGCCAGACATGATGTGTCCAAACGCAGTGGCAAAGTGCGGTCGCGCCGAGACCATGTCTTGGGCTGCTGTCTCGTCTTACGTATGATACAATATTAATAATAATAATTGTAATAGTTGTAAAAGACCGTGAACATTCTCTGTCAAGGCTGTGTCGTGCGATGATTTGTCCGCGCATTTATTTTTCTTCTCTCTCTCTTTTTTCGTATCCTTCAATTTTCGAGTCGAGACAAATCGTCATAAAAAAGAAAAAGTACTAATAAAAATACGAATGAAAACTAAGAAAACGAATGGTAATTAACGAATAAATAGCTAAAGTCGCGGAAGTAATATCAGATGAACAGTTGTCTTAATCCAAATCACTGCCTGGAAGAAAAGCAAGTGAAAAGAAAAATTTAATAAATAAAAAAGTAAAAGTAAAGTAAAGGTGTAGCAAGAATTTGTTTGTCTTGTTTTTTTAATTTTATTACAAAGTGTAGAACCAAATTCCGGCACAGCAATGAATTGGAAGAAAGATTGCGAACGTCCGTTTAAACTGTTATTCTTCTGTTAACTGAGGCAAATTACTTTGGATATTCGCTGTTGTTCTTGAAAGGTGCAAATTAAAATTAATTGAAAGTGATACTAACAAACAAACGGAACTGCATACGCGTCGCAAGCAATAGTTAAAAATAACATTGAAAAAGGTGTACTAGCGCAAAAGTGCGCATTGGAATTGTTTTATAGTATTTTATACTCTTCTTTATGCTGACAAATATACGATTGTACAGAGAGGAAAAAAAATAATAAGTAAAAAAGAAGAAAACTAAATACTTAACGAAAAAAGAAGATATGAACAAGAGCAAAAAAAGGAAGAACAAAGAAAAAAGGGAAACTTTGAAGCATTGCAAATAGCAAATCGCAAGCAATTTTGAATTAATGCTGTGTCTAATATCTTCGTGTGTCACTTAATCCGAGGCCTTATTATGTATCTTAATATGATCGAGCAACAATGCTGAACGTTGTAACTAGTTAATTAATACGAAAAAAAGGAAAATAAAAAAAAAAAAATAAAAAGTAATAAGAGAAAGAAAAACGTAATTGAAGAGACGAGTAAGCAAATAAAATGAAAATGCGTTACTAAAACGAATCTACTGACTGATTGTAATTGCGTAATAAAAAACTAATTGAGAGAATGTTCACCGTATGCTTCCGGTGCTGTGGGAATGTCCAAGCGTAGCGTTCTCACGTCATAAGTTAGTATGTAAGTGACGCATCGATATTACGATTTCAATGGATGATTGTCAGCACGTCTAAAAGAACCTAGGGACGATCTTTTCCCCGTGGATCCAAAATTTCCAGATTTCTAACGAAAATGATCGATGGTTTGTTTTCTTTTTTTAAATTGGTATTTTTTAACGAAAGTTAACTGTGAACAATAATAATATGCTTCGTGTCATGAGACTTAAAAGTACAGATGTGTACTTTTAAGTCAGAAGTGCAAATTTCGCAAGCGGTTGAAGATTCGTGTTTGATCCCCGCACGCAGAAAAAGGTGCAGTTAAGGGATTAGGAAATTTAAACTTGTAGAGAATTTTGGAGTCATGAAAAGTATTACTTTCCACTCTTGTTACGTAATATACTGATAAATCGTTATAATTATGAATTTATTAAAAAAAAAAAAAAAACATTATTTTAACATAATACGTACGTCTGTTACAAATTATAAACATTTTACAATCGATTTATGAAATTATTTTCTGATTAAGATTGTAAATCATTTGATTGAATTAGTAACAAAGGAAAAGTTATGAAGTGTCATAGTTGTTCTCAGAGAAATTTACATTCGTTATATGTGGATGACCTAGACTTTGGAATCGCGCTTATCATCATCCGTTGACTGTATCAGATCAGAATCCGAAACCTATTCACACTCGCACAAAATGACTTTATTGCGATACCCCCACGAAAATCGTTAGGTGTACATAACCGATGTTCTGTATCTGTAAATAGTTATATACCTCGTAAAATACTATGCGCCGAGCCCTCGATTCCGACGCGACTCGAAACATATCTGCGTTTTAACGCAAAGTGAGAATCTTTTCAAAGAAATGTATAACTGCAATTTCGTCTTGTTTTCAAGTAATTTTTGAAAAATATCGTTACGCGAGTTTGGATCCGTAACAAATTTAAAAGTCACCAATTCGAAGATCAACTTTCAGTAACGTTGCTTAAGATGGAGAACACTGAAGCGAATTCGCGTGTCATCAACTGCCATTTATAGAAAACTTTAAATATACATATACATTATATATTTAAAAAGTAGATGAAACTTTTAAAAAGTTCACGTTTTCTGTGGGTCATGATTTCTGATGTCAATAACTAAAAAAGATCAAATGCAAAGAAAAATCGAGCTCGTAAAAATCACATTGCACCAGAAAAATAATAATTCGTGAGTTTTACGTTATATATAAATTCGTAGTAATTTTTACAAATTCGGTCTCTTGATAATTAAAAAACGATTCAATAGTAAAAAATTACTGAATAATAAATATAATATAAAAATATTTCTTATAGTTTAAGGTAACAAGTTCGATCATTAGAACAATTCTTTATAGAAAAATTACATAAATGACAGTTTTTTCATACTCACTGAGACATTTAAAAAATGGTTTACAGGAATCTTCTCAATCTGAAAGAGAAATACATACGATACGATTGTTCAATTCATAAGTCAATATGAATACTGAAACAAGGCAAATCGTTTAATTAAGGTTTCCAATTCCAAGTGAGTTATTTTTATTAAAATAATACTGCAATATTGAAAATGTGAAAGACTTGAGTAATTAAACTGTACATCTTGGAAGACCCCAAATCTCCGCACCAAAATGTGCCCTTTTCGTGGATACGTATTCTCACTTTGCTGTGAAACGGAGCAGCCGACATTCGGTAAACGAATACCGATTAAAATAGAAACGTTATCAGTGTACTTCTTCTGGTACTTCACGCCAAGCTTAGCGACAAAATCGAGCGTCGATGAACCGGTTCTCTCGCGTCCAATTTCTTGCGTTCTCCTTAGCAACAATTGATATTAATCGTAAGAACGAGATTGATAATCGTTGTCGAAGCACAACGAATCGTCGATCAAAGTCAGGCTCTGGTGCCGTTTCTCCTGTTACATTTTATATGACGTTTCTGCCGATCGCGGTATCATGTAATTGTGATATTATCATTTTTAAGTGAATCTGATGTAGTCCCTCGCACGTGGCCTGACTTTGGTTTCATCGTTGTCGTCTTTTTTCGTTTCCATCATACCTTTCTTTTCTCAGTTCAGTTCCAGCAGAGAATCACCATAGATTTAAGATACTTATAAATATTATTATATTACTGTAATTATGACAATGATTATTGTTCACAATGTTATCCTTCGCTGTACCAATAATCGTTCCATTAGCCAACATTAGAATGTATGATATTAATTCTTAAGAACAGCGTCACGTTCGTTGTTGAATTTTGGGGTTGTAATTTTCTTTTTCTGTGACCATCATTTTTTTATTGCCTTGATAACCGATGATCAATTGAAACTAACCACAGCGAAGTAAATGTGATTTAAAATTTAGTTTCTAAATCGGGTTTGAATTTATTTTATTTTTTCAAAATTTAAACTGTATTCTTTTTTTCGAATTAATCGTGATACACTATAACAATTCCAAATTCCAAATGCTAATTTGGTATTAAAATGGATTCAAATCCGGTTGAATTAAATTTGCATGTACCCCAATACAATTACATTTTGAATTGAAATTTAATTCAAATTTCAAGGTAACTAAAGTCGCTTTGTTCCCATTAAAAATAATCTTTTACGTCTACCAAGGCTTTTCGTTTGTTATGCATTTTCAAAATGAATCCCATGGAACATGAAGATGAAACTCATAACAAATAACATTACGGCACAATGACGTTAATAAGACGGGAAAAAAGTTTTTGAACCAAAGAATTTTAAAAGCATCTTCAATGTAATGGCTAATATACATATATGCGCTTAAGTGCCCCTTTGGGTCGTTATTTTATTTGCAAAGTTATGGATCTTTTTATTATCTCCATTCTTCACTTCCTTTCTTTTCTTGTATATCATTACAGCAATTATATTATGTTAATATAATGAAAATAAACTTAAACCACTCTTACAACATTTGATTAGTTTATTTTTCATTAAAACTGACTTCTTCATTAATTTTCGAATTTGTATTGCAATTTTTCTTCAACATGCAAATTAAAAAGCAAAATCAAATTTCACGCTAACGTTGAACTTTTGATAAAGCATTTGTAAGCACGTACGTTCGACTTTTATATGTTAAGGAAAGTAGCATCACTCTTGTACAATTCCCATTGTGGTATCCTGTGTACAAAATCAGCGACTTTACGAAAATAAAGTTATTTTTATCGTCCAAGTTAAGAAAACAGATAAAAATGTATCATATTAATAGTAATGCGTTGTATAAATTCGAGTTGAGTTAATGTAAATACATAAGTGCAAACAGGTGTAATTACTTTTGTCATAAATACATTCAGCACAAGAACGTTTCACGGGCAGTAAGAAGAAGAGCAAATTTTTGCTTGGTGTTTTCAGGTATACATAAATCAAAATTCGCGTTGCTAAAGTAAATAAATATACAAGACAAAAACGAATTGATTGAAGAATGAATTTTTCTTTAATTTACCTCTTCATTAAAGCAGTATTAAAGTAAAGTGCTCAATTAGGGGATTCATTAGAGGAAGTTAATTTGCAATTCCCATAATCTCAAAGGAGATGAAAGTGTATATGATTTATATTTAATTAACTAGCGTTAAAAGTGATACTTTTAAAACTTGGTTTACACAAGCCCGCATATACGTCCACAGGTGAATATTCGAACAACAAACGTAATTATATAAATATATTCGTTACAAAAAATAAGATTAGAAAAAAATTCTTTGGATCAAATGAAAAAGCTGCGAATAAAATGCGTTGTTTGCATCGACTGATTATAAATATGTGTGTTTTGTATTCATCAATGAAAAGGTTTTTTCTTTATCGTTAGTTTTGCATCGGCAATTTCATTGCATTTTGCAGTAAATCGATATTTTAACCATTTGAAAAGTTTGATGAGAAGATTTTGAAAAGCAAAAATAAATACAACTTTACTTACCGCTCGCAGAATAGATACAGAATACACACAGAGATTAAATGTTTGCTAAATCAACGAAGTATGTGATTAAATTAATAAATATTTTGTTAATTCAACAAAATGATCTCTCTGTGCGTAGTTCTTTCCGACTTACTTGACACTTGTGTACATTGAACAATTCAATCGTTACTGAGACCTTTCAAAAAAATTCATTTCTGGTCGAATTACAAAAAAAGTTAAAAAAAAAAACCTCAAATATATACTTTAAGTATAAATATTTCTTCGAAAATGTATCTCCAATTTACTGAAGAAGTAATAAAATTGTCAAATGAATTTTAATCCAGTCAAAATTCAATTGTTAATTTTTATGACTTTTGCATAAGAGTATTTAAATTATTAAAATTTGAGTTCAGATTTCGAAATTTATAAATCAATGAAAAATAATTTATGTGCACATTTTCTATAAAACAGGATACAAAGAAATTGCTTATTTAATTATATAAACACAATTATATAATCTATGTCGTCAATAAAGATGTCATTGGCATTAATTGGTACACTTTAAAAGATTTATAAGTGAATATTAACAAAATTTATCCCTTTTCCAAAAAATATACATATAAATTGAAATATACGGCGCAATAAAACAAATGCATTTTTTTGCACATGTTTATACTAAAATGTCTAAAAAATATATAACTGTCTGAACTTTAGCAATTTCATAACTGAAAACCCTGGAAAGATGTTAGTGTGCAAGAATTGGCAATTAGACGTTAACTCGCAATATTTGGTCTCATGTCGAAGTTCCCCTGAAAACAAAAACTCGTACTTCAGATTGATTGTAAGGTATATTCTAATTATATATATACAAAAAGCGCGACAAGTGTATACTTACATAAGCGACATATTACGTATGTATACACTTATTTTCTAATAGCGTCGTAGCGGGCTCCCAATTTCGACAGTTCATCGATGAAATATACAGACGCAGAGATATTTTTGATTTCGGATTTCGTTCGAGCATTAGTTTTGCTAGTATAATTTCTTTTGTAAGGTTTTTTGAAACGCGCTTTTTCTTTTCAAGCTGTATAGGTAATAACGATAATGAACTGCAAAGCGGGAAACAATTGTATGATACGTAAAAAACGTGTAAAAATTCTATCTTTGCTTCGATATCTATACGTACATTATATATACACACCTTCACGTGGGCATGAAGAAAGATTATATATATATATATATAATACAAATAAAAATAAAAAAGAAAAGGGAAAAGACCAACAACGAAGCAGAGACGAAAAAAGACGAAAGATCAATTGCTTTTGAGAGAATGTACTGCGAAAGTGAGTGCAAAAAGTAATAATAATACAAATAAAGATGAAAGGAAGAAAATCGAAAAGAAAACAAAAAATGACGAACAAATCAAGTTGAGAAAAAATATCGTATTTTGTTTTCTTTTACTTCTGTTTTAAAATATGTATTCGGAAATAAAATCTCAATAAATACTGAATACAATAACCAATTTCTAGTTTCATTTAATGTTTGCCACAAGGCCTAATACCAGTGCTCTGTAATTGGCGCGGGAAGTATGCATATTTGATGGGAGAGACACACGTGACTGCGGCAAATCATGTTAAAAAGGAGCTCGATATAAAAACAACTTTTGTTATATATATCATGAAATGCGTCAATATACAAAAATACAAATCGACGAGCAAGTGTTTTTACTTTTTTTTGTATTTTTTCATTTTTTTTTTCTTTTTTCTTAATAGCTTTTTTCCCCTTTCACTTATTCATCCCATATCCACATTTGTTCACTCGATTAACAAAATGCAAGTCGCTCGCTTCGCGGGAGCAATGCTACCACGACCGGTTTTACTACCAATTTCGACCTGTAAGAACGACTATTGCCCACTTTTCATCACATCTTTTTCTATGCAAAAGTTATCATATTATTACCGTCCTATACTTCTTACAAATTTACTTTCGTAAACCGTCAATTATTTACATTTACATAATATCAAACTAATTTACAAAAAACTTCAAGATTATTACTCCGTTCATGTTTATAACAATTAAAAATAAGTCATAAACGAGGCTTGAGCCGCGATTTAATTGCTTGTATATTTTATTTTCTCCTTTTTTATCTTCTTTATTAATGCATTTACTTTACCTTTATTTTATTATCCCCTCCCCCTTTTGGTGATAACAATATTAGTGAGAACCATCAACAATTAAATAACAATAGTAACAACTAGCATTAAGTTGATCCGAAATATGTAAGCTGTCGCTTCCTTGCGGAAGTTTAAAGCTCACGTTCGGAAATTACGTGTAAACAGCGCGTCCAACGGTCGAAATCAGAAGTTCCGAGACACGTGGATTGCGACGGCATCGCGCGAAGCAAACGCGCGGTTGTGATCTTTCGACAACGACGTTGTACGGTTCAGGAACCGTATTAAAACTTGTGGCATGTTACGTTTTATTCTGAAATTTACAACAAAGTGGTCACTTGAACTAGTTTAAAATGCCGCTGAAACTTCAGATATGAAATATTGACACGTACAACATAAGTAATACAAGACGACGCCGCGGACAATTTTCGATATACAATTCGGTACGATTTTTATTTATATATATATTTTTTTTTCACTTTTCATCATTTCATTACAATCTAACCTTTTACTTTGCCGATCAATTTGACGCTTGTCTGTATTTATGCTCGTTCAAATATTTATTTTTCAATACGTTAAACTGAATTAGAATTTTGTAAAACCTAAACATTTGTTTGTCTTCACGCAGTTAAACATTTATCAATAGATTTGTTTTTTCGTCGATTTAAAAGGTTTGTTTTTTTTTTTTTTTTTTTTTTCGGTTCATTGAATTGCATGAATGCGTGTAATTGTGTTCATTTCCTTAACTGTTTGTGTGTTGGTGATAGGCCAAAATATCCCAAAGAGTAATTTTTACTGGTTTTAACATTTGCAATAATAAGACTCATTAGCTGAATACAAACAAACAATATCAGCCCTGAACATTGCTCTATGGGTAGCCCAGTCATTTTCCACTATCTGTATTTATCATTTCTTCTTTTTTTTGCTTTTTCTTTTTTTTTTTCTTTTATCTCTATCGTGTTATAATTTAGGTACCATCTTAATTATCAATATTAATAAGAATAATAAGTATTTTTTATTATTTATGCATGAATTAATTATAGGTTGCAATTATTATTTTATAAAGTCCCTTACACTAAGAATCGTCAGACATAAAGGAATTTTGGGATTTCAGCTCTTCTAATGTCTGAATTTGTTGACGCAGGAATAATATCCTAGAAACAGAATAGAAAACATGTTAAAATTGAAGATATTTTATTTTTGATAGAAAACCTTTTTTTTAACGTAATTTGAAAAGCAGTTTTTAAATTTAATGATAAAAACTACTTGCCTTTGTTCTTGAAGAGTTGCTTGAATTTCCGTCAGCCTCACAATCGATCGTGCAGTTTTCAGTTCTGCGGAGACTCGCGTGCATTGTAAACTACCCATTGTATGTGCTTCTTCACTTAACTTTTGCGCCTACATAGATGAAAAAAGATTCGTTAAATAATTCACAGGTAAACACTTTAAAAACAGAAGGTAATTATACCAGGTACCATCTGTGTTCCTTTTACTGTATTAAAATCCCAATACACAACATATTTTAAAACATAGTTTAAAATATTTCAAAAATATTTTAAATACTGAAAATATTGTAATATCATTTTACTCAAAAAATAATAATGTAATAAGTGTTATAGTCAAATTTTAATGAAGGTCAAAAAGATTTTTTTGCAGAAACTATATTAAAATTAAGTATTTCTTGGCAAGTTATATTTGTATATTGTTTAGCATATCTATATAAAATTCTAGTAGTATATATTGTGGTTGTATATCTTTCTAATGTTTAAGTTATGTGTACAAACCAACCTGCTTCTCAAAAATGTCTGCAGGAAAAGCTTTAACATGTTGAGTCAAATCTTCCCGGTAATGATTGGCGAGTGAAGGTGTTAGAGACGGCGTCAACGGAGGCTGTACTCTGGACAATGCTTGCAAGCCGCCGCTATTACCAAGACTTCCTAATGAACCTAACGTGCTAAGCCCTTGCAAAGAGCTCAGACCTTGTACATTAGAATTCGCACCTCCCGGACTCGTCACTGTTGTGCCGCAAAAAGTAATAATTTATCTTCATTTTAAATTTGTTAATTGATCATTAGTAGATTTGTGAGTTGATAGACTTTTGAGAAATATACTATCTAACTAAAAATATTGACATTTCAAAATTATTATAATAATCTTTTTTTATATTAATTCATCAAGTTTGTAAAGTTATTTCAATAAGGAGTTGACAATAAATTATGCAACACAAATTTACATAACTTTAGACACTGCCCTCGAATGTAACTTGAGCTTGAACTTTCCTCTTCTTCAAAATTATGAAATGACGCTTGAGTATAAATTTTCTTTTAAATAATTCAAAGGCCCGATTATTCAGCAATACAATTAATTTATTTATAAAACTTACATTTTCGAGCATCAATGCAATCTTGAGTTTCCGAGTGTGTTGGGGTTGGTGGTCCTTCAGTGGATACATTACCACTTGTATCAACTTTTAATGGAGCCGTAACATCGTTGATACCTCCACGATCTCCACTCCCTGACTGCTGACATTAAAACAATAAGCGTTTATTAATTGTACTTCTATGGCTATAATTGTTTGAAAATACTATATCTATAATTGCATTTTATATGAATTATCATTAAATTGACAAGAGTGTTAATATAAAAATAATATAAAACTTACTTGTCGTGATAATAATATAGCTGTCTGTATTGTTTGCAACGCTTTTTGCGGTGTTATATCAGGCTGTTCTTTGCTACCTGTGATCTGCGAAAGGAGTCTTGGAAGACTCGCGAGTGAAACTGGCGGTCCCGGCGCATTGCTGCTTCCATGTTGTTGCGTCGGTGAACTTAATTTTCCTGGTGCTTGTGGCGTTGTTGGTGGATGTGATGTTAACCGAGGTAATGCTAAAAATTAATATCCCAAGTATGTCTAATTAATAACTAATTTAATTAGAATAGAAAGGCTCTAAGTCAACTGTAAGATTAAATTACAACTGTAAGATCATTACTACCTCAAACTGTCGCAATATTATATCAGTAAAATTCAGTATTGAAATAATTTATAAATTATATGATATAATACTTTTGTGATTTATCAACAAACTCCTTTTAAATCTTTAACATTTTCTGATAAAAAAAATCACCTGTAGCTAAAAGAACAGGCCCTTGCGGCAGTGAATCATGAGCACTAGATGTCAATGGTTCTGAGATGGGTGTCGAATCACCAGGTGAAATGTCCATGTCCTGTGTCTGACGCTCCATCCCCACTTCTTCGCGGCAAGATTCGCGGTCTCTATCCCGTTCTCGTTCTCTTTCCCGTTCCTTTTCCCGATCCCGATCTCTTGAGGATATTTCGTCCCGACTGGCGCTAGTTCCGCCGCAAGAACTCCAATATTCACGTTTATCAGTCTGTCGCGATGATTTGCCATCTCGCGTACTACTGCTGCTATTTGATCGCGAGTTGGAATGTTTGTCATGACCTAGAGCAATATCAAGAAATATTATATGTATAATTACATATATTTTTCTCATGTTCGTTTACCTTTTTTTTTTTTTCGTTATTAAAAAAAAAAAAAATAATTTTTTTTTTGTCTTTTCTCTGAACTCATTTCAATTTCATTTCGGACTTAGAATCAAATGGAAATGAATAGTAAATGTATAATATTAAATTGATTCTACAATGTCCGAAAGATTACTCATTATTAAAATTTAAGATATTTTTTTACACAGCTGGGTGTCACAATATCATTTTGAATTTTTATTTTCTTCACTTAAAGACATTCATATGCCTAAATAATAAAACCGAATGAAATATTTCATATAAATAACAAAATATTGTACCATCGTTTTCAAATATTAAAAACAAAATCAAAGTGCACCCTCAGATTCACTATTGTTTTTAAGCCATGTTCCTAACTGAAACATTTATAATATTGGACTTATAATTACAATTTATTTTTTATGTTGCTATTGTTCATTTTGTCATTTCACCATTTTAGAAGTTTTAGAGTTTTATACTTTAATTTACCTACATATAGTGAAGTACACTATGCATAGAGTTAGGTTTAATAATTTATGTAAAAACCAATGGTCTTCTGGTCCAAGTATAAAAACTTGAAATAAGTTCATTATCATGTTCAAGTCTTAATAATAACACTTTTTTTTGTTAGTAAACTATAAACAAAAATATTACCATGTTAAAAATAAATTTAAACAATTTTACAGATACCCATAAATTTTATAATATATATAGTGTAATCTTTTGAACGTCATTATTCTTTATGTAATGATAACATATGACGCAGTTCGTTCTTTACCTTTTAACTTGTTCTGCTCCTCTCGATAATTGCTAAACTTACTTGATCTGGAGGAGGAGTAGTCATTGGATTGGCGTTGGCGACTTTCCGATCGTACAATCCATTCTCGCGGCTTTTCCCACTGTGATACCTCGGTTTTACAATTGTAGTAATACTTCTTTCCCGACGAGCTCATGTGTTCGGACCAATCGCCGAACCTAGCCATTCGTTCTATTGTGCTTCCTCGTTCATCACCTCGTTTGTCCTATATTACGAATTTCACGTCAATTTAAGTTAAATAACAATTTTGGTATTAACCTTTTCTACTTTTGTTCGATTTTTTAAACATTCGCCATTTCACAAGTTCTTATTATTCAATCCAACATTCTAATACTTTATTATAAAATATCTTGTTGGTATATATTACTTGTTTAAAATAATACTTATAGTCCGTCAACTATACCTGACAGGAATTGTGGGTAGGTTTTCTTTGAGATGATGAATCTCTGGATGAATTAGATGATAATTTTATAGGATGCAGTATCTGTAGAGTAAATCAAACCATTGAATTATTCACATTAAATCAACTTCAGACATTCTATCATCATAAAATATTTAAAATATCTTTTAATTCATGTAAATTTCATAAATTGAAGACTTAAAATAATCTAATAAAAATAAATTACATCTCAAAGATTATTTGTTGAACCAGGACAATTGTATATATTTCCAAAGGTTCATTCCGAAGGTTAAAATTTGACAATTTAAAAAAATGTAAGTTGAAAGAATAGCAGCGATGATACAGTTGTTATTAACATAAAAATCTAACGATGTTACCTCGCCACTGCTCCTATCATGGTTGGTCCTGTGTTCAGAGTCCCTGCTTTCGCGGCTTCTCTTGTCTTTTGGAGATCGTGCGCAATCTATACACATGCAAGCAAGCATATTATAGCTGAAAACAATGTTAATGCACAAACCCATTTTCATACTGAAGATAGTAACCTGGTAACTTTAATTTCCGATTTGAATAAAAAGTTTAATCTTGCAAAACACATTCATTTGTGTTTCGACTTATTTTACATTATAGTTTAACAAACTTTCTATAATAAGTAAGGGAATAGATTCAAGAAATATTTTGTAATTAATTTTATAAAAATAGTAATAATATTTTTTTTATTTATTTCTTAAAACAAACCTTTTTATTGTTCTGATGTTGTAAAGTTATAGAACGAAAAGTGAATTTGTTCAAAAATAAAAGCAGAACAGAAAAAGAATGTTTCCAGGAACATTTCAGTATTTAGGGTAAATTATCTTTACCTAATAATAAAATAATTATTTTTACTAATATTAAATTTTCATATTAACTATTCACAATAGACAAATATGCATTTTGTTATGCATGATTTTTATAATATAATATAATGTAACAGGTCAATGTTTTGAAACTAATTGGAATGCTAATTTTTACTAAAGAAATAAAGTATTTTGTATTTTATGTCAAAAATGAAGTATAATTATGTTCATAACTTGAGACTAACAATTTTGTACAATTAATACTTCGGTCTAAACATTCGAAATTGTACTTCAACGTTTGCTTTTAAAATTCATACAAATACGATCATGAACAGTGACGTTTTTTAATGAATATTTAAGTAGCTTTTTGAAAAGAAGAAATTAAAACTGGCATTCTTTCATGAAACATTAATTCATTATTAATATGAAAATAAATAAATATTTAAAATTTGGTAGGACTTTTACATACTGTTTGTGCGAATGTTGTACAAATTTCATATAATGTCATGAATTTGCAATCCTTTTGATGACAATCTTATTCATATTCCAAAATTGTTTGTAAAGTGTTTTACTTTTTCTTTTCTTTTTTCAAGATTAGATAAACATTGAGTTTATTGAGGAAAAAAAATGTAAATCGAATACCAAATTTATTTGTAAAGCTTTTAAAACTGTTTCATTATGGATCCATTACTTATTATCTTCCGATTCAATTTTTGACTACATTCAAGTTTTAACTAACTACTTGAGAACTTCGAAAACAATTACCGGAATACTTGTCCCTAGAGGAGGATAACTTGTAGTCTCTATTTTCTCTCTCCTTCTTGTAAAGGGGTTTGGTAGAATAACTTCGGGAACTTTCCCGGTCAACCATGCCCATTCCCAAGCCTCCTGCTGGACTATACGAGTTTCCATTTGGCGAGTCTCGCATGCGACTTTCGTACCTGCTTTCTGAAGCCGTCGTCGAGGATGAGTAACCACCCTTAGAGTTGCTATACTTGGCATTCTGCAAACCAATCGAACAATAATGAATTAATCACCCTCGCTATTCATGTAATTTTCCAGTAAATAGTTTTACATACATTTCATGTTACAAGAACCTCTTTCATATCGCTAATAAAAAATTTTGTTTGATAGGTTTTTATAACTTTACTGTTAAAACAAAATTGAAATGTTTGCAAAACATTGGAACTTTTTGCTTAACCAAAAAACAAATTTATGAAAATTTGTTAATGCTTTTATGATGTAAATCATTTCATATTTTAAGCAACAACCATTTTAATTTTCAGACTATGAAAATATTTTATGTTTAAGATTGTTATTAAATAATTATTTTCTTTTTTCTGAACGTTAAAACTATTTGGAATTTAGGTTTTTTTTCAAAGTTTTATATTTTCATAAAAATCTCAACAAATAAACAGATATTATAATTCTTTTTTTACAAAAGCCCTTGCCACAAAATTAATTTTTAATTGCAACTTTCACAGTGAATACATAATATCACGAGTTTTCATAAAAAAAGTGTGTTATGAAATATTGTTATTTTTGCAAATAGTCATAAGAGCTTAATTTGCTTTTAATTTTGAGTTTCAATAAACAACTCATATTTTTTGTTCAAATCTGCTTGGCCAATGAAACAAAAATTTTTACTATTTTGATCCAATAAGATTTTCTGCATGTTTACAATTATATCAATTCCATCTGATAAAGATGTCTTTGAAAACACCTGTACGATAAATAGATAAAAAAGCAACTGTAAATGATAAGGATACATAATTAAATATCCATTTTTATATCAACTTTACATATACATATTTATAAAACGAATATTAATACAAAATCATAAATAGTTATTTAAGAATCAATCGTTTCCACATGAACAAAAAAGTTATACCATATTTGTGACGTTACTCTCATTTCTATAAATAATGAACTTTTTAAATCATAATGGAATTGCAATATAAACTTATGATGTTTTATATATTTTTATGTATGATATTTATTTCATTTGAAAGTATATATAATTTTAAGAGTACAATATGAAATTTCTATTGCATTTCCATAAAAATTCTAATACAAACGTTGCAATTCTAAAACCCTCTATCAGTTAAACCGAGGATAACAACTAAACTCAGTTGAAAGTATTGTAAACTCTTATGACTGGTTTGTCGCTAAAGTTGACTTTCCTCGTGATCCTCCAAGCACCCCAGACTCCAACAACAATTTACCTTGTGGTCTTTGCACTTATCATGCTTTCTGGACTTGTTTTTCCGATGCCGATCCATATCTGCGGTCATTCTGTGGCAAATCGATCGTCCAGTCGCATGCTCGCGGCTTCCGGTCGTCTAGTCTTTAACTTTGCTGACAATTGCATGAAGTGCGACCCCCCGACCTCCGAAGGTTTTGCAAAGCCACGCGATTGACAGTCAGACTCTTCTGTCCGAACGGCTTTATCAGCGCATATAAATAATGGTCTAAAAATAACACGACCAGTCGACGGTACCGTGTGCGAACGCCTTGGTTGTTCTAACCTAAAAAAAAAGTGTTTTCGAAGTTGCGCAAAAACGGAGCCGCGCGGCCAAGCGGAACCTGGGGCCGAAAGTGCGCCCGCGCGCAACCTGCGATCTCAAGCGACGCTCACCGCCGAACCGAGCCACGCGGCGAGAACCGATCGGTCGAACCAATTGGACTTATTGATTTTTCTACGCCCCGCGAGTGAGGTTATGTTTACACGATTAACGCGATTTGGGCGATTAGGCGGCGGAAACGCTCGGCCACGAGTCCGGATCGACGATGACCAAATCGCGAGAGTTGACCGAGCGAACGGGAAGCGCGAGCGCCGTCGGAACGGAGTCGAGCATCGTTATTGGCTGAAATTGACAGCGCTCGAAGTGACACGAAAAATTAAGTTTCTCGCGGAAGGGAGGGAGGGAGTGGGAGGAAAGGGGGAGGGGGGAGGCCAAGATTGTCAGCGCGGATCGGCCACGGGGACTGGTGATCGCGGGGCGGGAGGGGGGAGCGGGCGCCGAACACCCCCTCCCCCACTCTGGCCCGCGACACTGATATTTACCTGATAGGGATGGGCCTGGTGTTTTTCGAAGTACCTGCAAGCAGAGAAGCAGAAATCAGAGGGATTAGACGTGCGATCGATTATTTCAACCAGGGTGACGGAAAGGACGCGAGCGTGTGTGTGCGAATGCATGTGTAAGTTGGCTTTGTATGGCGTGATGTGTGCGTGTGTGTGTGTCTGGTATGTATGCGGCTGCATCTGTATGCATGCATAAGTGTGCAGAGATTCGTTGGTGCAAAGATTGCATTGTTTCGAAGGGATCGGTTTTGACAACGACGGTCATTTGATCGGGAATCGGTTCTTCGGTTGGCGTTTTGATTCGGGCGGAGAGGGAGGGGGGTGAGGGCGTGCGCGAGGAGGTCGTGTCAGGGATCGGGATGTGACTTTGACGGCGATACGCTACCCATCGCTGATCCTCTGCGGTTTCCTCGCATGCATTACCATCAATGCCGGTGTCTAGGGGAAATTCGCGGCCTCGGAGCGTTCCCTCTTCGCAACGGTTAACGTCATAAAAGCGACATCAACGCTCATTTAACCGTCGACTTTCTACCCGGACGCCATGTCACATACGTGATCGGCCGCTCAGGCGGTCTACATAGTCATTCCGCCTGCTGTTACGTCCAAGCTCGCGCTGCCGGGTAGGGGGGCGCGATGCGCGACGGCAGCCGCGCACCCCGCGCTCGCCGCGACGCTCGCTGCGCCCTCTCGCGCCCGCGACTCCTACTACGCGCGGCGAAGGACGCGTTTCAAGGGCTCCGTGGAAGGGCGATAGTACCTTTTGCTGCGATCTGCCCAGCGACTGTGCCGCGTTTCAGTTTCGGCGGGACTTTTAACAGACGTTTAGCTTTTAAGAGTTTTTTTAGAATTTAGAGTTATGTTAATATTTTAAAAATGTTACAGTTACTTTCTAATTAAATACTGGATTGTTCAATTGATGTTGCAAAGTTATGAATTTAAATTTGGACTTTTTGTTTTATTATTGTCAACAAATGTATATAAAACGATTAACTTGTTTGGTTTTTCCAAAAATGACATCAAAATTTACCGAAAAACCTTTCTTCACATCTAACTGATTTCTTAAAAATAATTACCTATAATCAATGAAAACGTATTATCAATAACGTTAAAATCACGTCATGTAATGTACTTTTCTGATATTTTTTCCATAAGAATATTTGCATTAAATGCAATTGCGAAGCGCGCGCATCTATAAACACGCGATCAAACTCATAATCAATGGTGTGGTCGTGCCCACACCGCGATGCTCTTTTAATAGCTTATATTTTTTCTTTTTTTTTTTTTTTTTTTTTTTATAAAAACTCAAGCTGCATGTCTTTCCCACAGTACATCAAATCAATAAATAAATAAACTACATTTTTTTCTATTAATATCCGCTACTAAAAATTATGTCAAAACGTAGTTTTTCGTTAATTGTTATGTTATAACTGTATAACTAATTTTAATCCTGTTACAAAACTATATACAGTTAAGGAATTTTACTATTTAAAAGTAAAATTTTTAAATAATGTTCAAAACATTAAATGAACTTTAACTATATATATATTTTATATAATATATATATTTTAAACCCTTCAAACTAATTCATTAACGAATTATTTAAAACATACAATATCATTTTAATAAATTGCATTACAATTGCAGCAGCATTACAAACATGTTTTGTAAGTTCAAGGAAAACATCAAAAATTACACATAATGTAATAATTTTCAACAGTATTAATCTAATATTACTTGTTTAAAAAAATCTAAATTAAAAACGAATATAAAACAATTCCAAAATTGGTTCCAAATATATTTTAATAATTTTTTTAAAACTTGAATCGGTTTCAGACGTAGTTTTAAATAAAACAAATATTATAATTTAAATTAATTTAACTCGTCGCTTGTCAGATGTATCAATAGATGTCATGACAGTAATTTTAAAAATCAATCACCTGTTTTGCAAAAACAGACAGTATTGTAAACACGACATCATAAACAATGCATTAAAAACTGAATTTAAATTGATATACCAATGTCACATTGATTTTTCGCTTGGATTTTCGCAAAAAAATATTTAGGGCAGTGCCGATTCAGAAGGAGTTAGCGCATGCGTGAAGCGTGCAGAAAGTGCAACTCGACAGCGATAACGCTGCGCTATTGCTACGAAATTCATGGTCGACTGGGTGTTGTTGATCAAAACAACGCCCCTTGCCAAAAATTGCCAAATTTTTCGTAAAGTCGAAGTGACGTTTTGACGAGTTTCATGTCTTTGTGATAATACTTGAACACTCCTCGCAAAACGCTGGAATAGCGCTGATTCCGGCTGTACGTGGCGTCGCTTTTCAGGTAATCCGGTTTGCATTCATTACATTTGCATAGTTGTTGATAAACAACGAAAGGGTTGACGAAAACAATCAAAGATTGACACAAATCCAAAGATAAACAATCGTATTAAGATCATTAAGTCAAACGACAAAACGTAGTCAGATTTTACTCATTTTTGTTGTCTTTTCTTTTTGTTATTACTATTATTATTATTTTTCTTTTTTTATAAGCATAAAAGAAAAGAAGTACAAAACTAGTTCGACTATATTCACTTGAGAAATCCATGTTAATTATTTTCGTTTAGGATATACCACTAGTTTCAAAAACGTCATTATCCTTTTACAATTTACGTTGAATGTTTGAATGTACTATATAAAAATTATGTTTACTGTTACAGGCTTCTATAGTTATCAAAAATGCCTCGCCCAACGCAAGATAATGATATAACAAGTTCATTAAATTACGTAGAAATTGTTTTATCAGGTAAGAACCTCTTTTATAAACAATATACATTAAACATATTTACATAATGTTTTTAATTCGCTGATTATTTTTTACAGATTCTGAAGATGATCAAACAACAATTTTGACAAATAATAAATCCGTTGAAAACACGTTTCCTTGGTTAATAAACATCAATAAAATAATTAATAATGCAATTAAATCTTATAGAAGCTTTGAAGTACTGAAAATATTGTTTCAAGTTTATATCAAGTAAGATTTTGATTATTTATTAGAAACGTGATTTTTCTTTTTATTAAAGATTCGAAATATGTACAATTTCTCATTTACATTACAGTAACTCAATTATCATTTTAGAAATGCAACAAAAATTTCACACCAAAGGTACAAAACAAGGGATCTCCATGGTTTAAAGCAGCATTTAAGCAATACATTATTGTTCATTCATTTTTATTGGCATGAAGTTGAAAAGGTAAGCAGTGTTTTTTCAAGTTTAGTTCAAGGGATCAAGAAAAAAAGAAATTAATCATGCAAATTATTTTAGAATGAGCAAAAA
>JABFOV010001035.1:0-28756 GCA_022817685.1 Aradophagus sp. ZL-2020
TTTTATAGTCCAATATATCGCCGAAATAATGATGAAAACCTCAATCGTGTGTATTGTTTTGTTTCTCGAAAAAAAAATCTTAAATATAGCCCTATTTTAAGGCAAAAGATACGAAAAACCCCCTTAATATAATTCTATATGGATTGTTTTTAGGAAATTATATTTATCCGTTCATTGTTTCTTTGTCTGACCTACACATAGTAAGGGACATAAATAGAAGCTACATCAAAGTTACAGAATATCCTTTTAAATTGAACTTCGTTAGATTAACATCGAAGGATTTTCTTTTCTTCTGAATCAAAGCGAAAGAATCTTCAATTTGTATGTAAACTTTGCAAACGATTTCATCAGTTTGAGATATAAATAAGTTTACTATCTTAGAGAAGTTTCCACTACTCCAAATGTATCGGCTTGAAGCAGGTTAAATTAAATAAATAAATAAAAGTCAATAAAAAAATTGAGAAAGTTTAAAGTTGATGTGATTTCGTTGGGAACTAACTTTGGGTCGAGTGTTAAATTTTCAACATGTTTAGTTATGAATGTGAATTTCAATTAGTTTCAAATAATGCAAATCAAATTTAAACGTAGGAATTTGTTAAAAATGTTCTTGTAATAGAAAGAATTACTTGTGCTATGTTTGGATTAAGCACAGTCGCTAAAGCTTGAAGAGTTACAGAATAAATTTAAACTTAAGCTTACACATCTATTCTGATAAACACTAATCAATTAATCTATCATAAAAAATATCAATTGTTTACTGTATTTCACACAATGTTTTGACACTTGCAATTAAATACTTTATGTCTATTAACAAACGAATTTTCAGATGTTTTTATTCATCATATTGTCAGAAAAATAAATAGGAAATTTTAATTAATGAGGCGAGAAACGAATCTTTGTTGATTATGAATTTTGAAATGAAAATTACGCCTGCTTTATAATTCAGTATATACATCGACTTGTGACATCTTCCCCAGGCTTTACTGAGATTGACACTTGTCAATATAAACCAAGAGATTTCCTCATAATTTGGTGAAATTCATGTGTACGACTTGATGTGAGGCACTGCTTTAGTTCGATACATTTCCTGATTTCCATTCATGCAAAAAGTTATTCAGCCATTTCAATCTAACATAATAGTGTAATCATACTCTGACAGGTACTTGAGAAAATCCTTTTTAAATCCTGTTGGCGATTCTCCATCGCTTTGTAAAGCTGAACTAGGAAGTGGCGGTAGATCTGATGATAACCAGAGTCTCTACCTTCTATCCTCCCATTCGTCATAATAAAGATTAGCAGTCGAAATTATAATCTTGATCCCACCATTTTTATATTTGAATATCGAAAGTTTTGTACGGTGAATACCAAAAGAACTTATCTTGGGAACAATGTAAACTTTTATGTTAGATGGAAATTTATCTTTTACGTCATTCTTTTCTCCAACAATCAAGATCAATATCAACGTTCTGTGCTTCCAACAAATATTGAAGCATCAATCAGCCCAATTCAATCATAAAATGAATGTGCAAACTAGCTTCTATTTCACCCAAGTTTTTGTCCAGAATTTCTGGTAAAGTCACTGTATAATTTTCGTCATAAATTGGCCTCGAATGCTCTACTCTGGTGTAAAAAACGTACTGTTGTGCTGTCAGGGTTTGTTTCATTCAGAGCGAATTTACCTCGTTCAGCCAACGAAAATTTTGCACTTTGGACTCTCAGAGTTGCTAAAGATTGTTCCCTCAATTTTTCATTTTGTTTTGTTGGATTACTGCTGCTAATAAGTTGCATGAGTATATTTTCGCCCGAACTTCTGAAGGAAGATGAAGACGTTGATTCTGCAGATTCAATTTTACTCTTTTTGTCACTCACTCTATGTGTGTCGTCAAAATCTAGATCTGAACCTCGTTTTCGAGGAATTTCTTTCAAAGAATTATTAGCCATAATGGAAGCTTTATCCATTTCGCGCAGCCTTTTAATTCTTTTAATTTTTTCATACCTTGAGATAGAACACTTTTTGATTCGGACGAGCTTGATATGTCGGCGAAACTGCCATTGGAAGTCATTGGTAGATGACGAAGTTAATGAGTCTTTCTCTTTGAAGCCCAATTTTTTAAGGATGATTGAAACACTGTCATTTGGTTCACAAGTTTCTATCTGTCGGTGATTTCGAAATCCAAACGTGCGAGGATCTTGATATTGCTGTTTAATTGAGGAAGTGCCAATTTTTCCAAGTGAGGATGTCGCATCTAGGTGAAATGAATGATATTGATTCGATAAATTTTTTTTTTATGGGTACAGTGTTCTTGTATCTGCACCAAATTCAGACGGGTTGTTACCTGAAATCGCTATCCTGTAGTCGTGAACGGAAAAATATAATAAATAATGGTGTCTAAGGAGTTTCTATTTCCAAAAAGTTCCAAAAGATTTCAATTGCGACGATTAGAAAAATTTCTTCGGTTTTTCAGTGTATCTTATACAGACGTAAAGTCGTAAATTAATAAATCATTTTCAATGCATCAAATTGTACGTTCCTTAGATTTCCTAGTAAAATATAACATGAATTGTCTACATATGATAAACTCCATACATTTCTTATAAATTGCTAATATATTAAAATAGTAAAAGAAGCTTGTTTGAATTTGAATTTGAATTGTGCAAATTTCATCACTTCACCACGAAGACACTTAAATTTGAAAAATTACTATGCACTTTCTAAGTGACAATTAATGAGCAATACTAAAAATCTGTAAAACGAATACTATGGTAATTTATTGTTCATACGTGGCAAAATCGTCAATATATTAATAGCATATTTGATTTTGATTATCAGGTATTCTCATTGATTCACAATATTACAATGCAAATTCTTTAAGCGTTATAAAATATCAAAATAATAAATAATAATCAAAAAAATAAATAATCACACGACGATATATACATACACATATATGATTAATATATTGACAATATTTCACATGGATTATTTTACTAGGATTCTCTTGTTCTTCTGGGAAAAGTCAAATGAAAAAGTGAAATCCGCTAAGTTAAAACAAAAACGATATTCAGCAGGCTCAATATTAGTATCAACATATTTTTCACTGTACTTTCGACTAAGTCTTTCTCTTTCGCCTCGGATGATAAGCCGGTTGCGTCACCGCGCCACGTGAACCAGCGCGTCAGATAATCCTCGCGGCTTATTTCGTACTTCACGTGATCTAACGCTCAAATTGCACGCAGCCAAAGGGACACGGGCACACACACATACATAGACAGACCCACACACGCGCGCGCGCACAAACACAACGACACGCACAGACACTGGAGCGCGCTTCTCACCTTGACGAACCGCTGCAACCGTGATTTTTAATCCGCGATGGAAAACGTATTCGTTGTTGTTAGTGTTGTTGTTGTTGTTGTTAAGGGACAAAAAGCGGGCGCCGAGGCCGCCGACGCTGGCTCATGCTCAACTTTTCATTTCTGGCCGAACCCTTGCGTCTGTTCATGATTTTTTCCCTCGATGTTTGTAAGGAACTAGGAGCGACTGTTGAGTATTCAGGCAACCAGAATGTTTACAGTGATATCACGGTGATGTCGTAATGATGTCATGGTGCAATGATATCAAATGTGGATCATAAAATAGTTAGGTACACCGAGAAAACGATATCGTACAATATGGACTGTAAAATTTTCAGCATGCTTATTGGTCGAAATAAAGCAATCTAACAATGTCATTGGCTGAAATTAATTACGGTATGATATCGTAAACAGTTTACTATATGAAATCGTGAACGTCATAATATATGTTGTGGCGGTTACAATATGGTTTTCTCAGTGTATAATTTTTGGTTCAGATCGAAATTTTCCTGTCAGATTGGTATCACTGCGACGTCACGCGGTGATGTCACGGTGATGGTACTTTAATATCACAGTGACATCACAAAGCGATTTTACAGTACTTTGATATTGACGCGGTAGCCACAGTATGATGTCATTGCAATGTCACTACGACATCACGCGGTGTTGTCTCGGGGATCCTAATTTGACATCACGGTAATACCACTCAGCGATTTCACAGTGTGTGATATTACAACGATATCGCCATGAAGTATCAGACACATATCACATACATAATATCACTATGATATCACTCTGATACCGAAAAGCTATTGAGAATGTAAGAGAACTGTATAAGTATATGCATCACAATGATATCGCTATGTGATATCACTCTAGTATCGATGTGATAAATATATTTATATAATATATAGGTCAACTTTTTGGTTTAGATGAATCATAATGATACCACCATGATTTATCGCTGTGATATCACTACCAAATCGCTGTGCGATATTAGTGTGTCATCGTAATGAAATACTTGGACATCACAGCGTGATATCGTAGTGATGTCACATTTAAGGGGAAAGGTCGATTTACATGCGAATCGTTTGTGATACAAGTGTGATATCACAACGATACCACCGTGATATCATTGTAAGTATTCTAATTTTCTGGGTGATTTGAAATTTAACGATGCGTTAAAATTTAAGATAGTTTTATTTGCAAATGTTGTGTTGCTCGAGATTTTTAATTCGTTAGCCGAGAATTAATTCAATTCTCCAAAAAAAGTTAACTTGCTTACTATATAAAAACATTTACTTACGTGAAAGAAACAAATTTCACAAATAAACTAAATAAATTTGGTCCAGTATGTTTCTAATCACTAATTTTATATTGAAACTTTAATATTTTGAATTGAAATGTAAGATTTTGAGTTAAAATACTTCATTAACTTTGTCAATTGACTTTTAGTGAATTTAATTGATTCTTGGCTATTCCGAAACATTGTCGTCCATTTTAATAACTTTTCAAGAAATATAAATAAATAAATGCTCATTATAATTAATAGATATTACATTCAATTGTATTGAATTGTTTCCAATTGTATTATTTTTTATTAAAGATGTAAAATAAATTTGGTTATACTTAATATGCAAAATAAAAACGATAAAATATAATTTTCAAATTGGTACAAATTATGATGAAATATAATTTCACTAGTTAACCAATTGGTAACCAAATTACAATTCACTATAAATTACAATTTAAAATTGACTCCTCGCACAAGTTGCAATATAGCTTTTTTACGTATTCATTATCGGATTGCCGTCGACGCTTCATAACTTTCGCGAAATGGCGAGTATAAAATGCCATTACATCCTTTGAATTAAATTTCGAATAACTTATCAATTCATTCGCAATCAATAATTTCACAGTTCAATCTCCTTTGACGCAGTTTGGTACAATTTAATTTAACGTCGACTAAAAAAAAGTCAGTCAACCGAAATGGACACGAAAACAAATGCAAGTCACTTCTTTGGATTTCGTTTTTACATTCAATTTCATAACTCTTTCGATGATCCGGAGGTGAATCGAAAACGGATTCCCTTTTGTTCAAATAATTACCGAGCAAAAACGTTAAATCGAATATGACTTTCGATCAATCCATTATAAACGTATCGCCGATAAACTGTCCAGTTGATTTCGCTTGATTCTTCCTTCTTCGCGATTGCGTTCCTAATTTTTAATTGCACAAAAGCAAATACTACTAAAGCATTATTAAAGGCACTACAATCAAAAATAAAGAGAGTGAAAAAAAAGGAGCGGTAGAAAAGAAAAGTCCTGGTCTCCAATCGCAGCTCATTACGTCGTTTAAAAGCTAATGAGATTGCCGGGAAGTACGATAATTCGAACGTCTATAATTAATGAATTGATACTTCGTTGTTTTCGATTGACATGCGAAATTGTGCAATGGCAAGCGTCTATTCTATTATTATATATCGTAAAAGAAATAATTAAAAAAGAAGATAAAAAAAGCAGAAAGCGTTATGTTAACTCATGACGACGTGATATGCGTGTAAAATAAACCACGGGAAATAATAAGTGAACACTAATAATTAATCATTAATAACGATAAAGGGCAAAAATTTTTCGATTGCGCTGAGCGACGCGACGGTAAATATATTTTAATTAAATTTTCGTAACGTTTTGCAAGTTGAAACTTCGAAAATAGTCATTTCGATAGGCTTTCAAAGTCAAGGGCGTAAGAATTGAAAAGGCACGCGGGGCGTGCTGCGATTGTATAACACATTTTTACGAAAAAGTATGAAATAATGAAGTAAAGTAACAATATTGATAATGAAAAGGAATAAAATTAATTGATAAATAAACAAATAATTATGATAATGATTAAATGAAGAGAGGGGAAAGAGGGGGCAAAGTGCGGCGCGACGCGCGACGTCGTTCCCTCCGCAATATATATAATATATGTACACGGCATACATATATGTATATATAAATATATATGTATAAACGAACCGCGAGCGTGTTTTATTGTACGTGTTATTGTGCTTTTTCACGGATCGTTCAGTCGTTTCTTCTCAGCTTCGCAATATTTGTGTACGCATGGGAGAATCTATTTTATGATCGTAATTTTCTCTTAAATTAAAGTGTTGACTTTAACTTGAGCGCTTTGGTTTCGGGCAACACCGGCAGGTGGCGCGGCAGAAGGCGTTGTAAATTCATTAGCTACCGTAGCGCCACCTGCTGATGTCCTCACAATTGGAACGTTTTAGTTTTGAGAACATGGTCGCAGATGGCGCTGCAGAAGGTATTGTAAGTGCACTACCTATCGCAGCGCCACCTGTTACTACGTTTCTACAACTTAAACAATATAAATATGAAGACATAAGTTTACAAGGAGTTTTAGTCTCGAGAACATGACAGCAGATGGCACGACAGAGGTAATTGTATATTCATTAGCTATCGCAACGTCACCTGTTATTGTGCTCTTGCAACTCAAACGCTGTCGTTTCGGGGACATCGTGGCAGATGGCGCTGCAGAAGCGTCATGTTAAACATTGCCATCTGTTGTTTCGTTTCGTAACTTCTCTACCGAGCCTCGTAATTTTTGAAAAATGATTTTCTTTTTCTCCGTGCATATACAAATATTGTGAATCTCAACTTTTCGTCGTTGTATGCAATTGTATATACTTTGCGAAAATTGCTTTACCTCGCTTGGCATTGCAAAGTACAATAATATTGACCATAAAACCATACTCGTTTCTAAAAAAAAAAAAAAAGAAAAGAAAAAAAAATCGTACAAAATATTTTGCAATTATTTTTTCATGTCCTCGCGAACGACGTCACACTTGTACAGCGACAATGTTATATAACTATATTACTATAATTATAATTACAGTCTCCACATGTGTCATATCCGCGCGAGAGGCCGGGCTCGCGCGCGCGCGCGCCGCCGCCGACTAATTAAGCTTAAGAACTAAACAAATAATTTATATACAAATTAGAATATATTTAATTATATGAATATATATGTATATGGAACTAATATATGCGTAAAAGGGCGCACGAGAGTACAAGTGGCGACAAAGCAGGTGTGCATGATTGAATGAGAAGTGCGCTCTAGTCGTATGAATTTTAACGCATGACGATGAACTTGAATTTATAATAATTAATATTATAAACGATCGTTTTATATAAAAGTGGCGCGAGTGGTAAAGAATGTTGATATAAAAGTAAAAAAAAAAAATGAAATTAAGAAAGACATTTGTTAGTTAACGCAAATTTAAAATAATGTAGACGTTGATATTCGACGTTCTTGAACAATTTTTACGTGTAAAGAATCACACCTAAAATACCTCCCCTTAAAAAAATTAAAAAAAAAAAAAAAAAATAACGAATGAATTACCAAAAAAAAAAAAAAAAACTTTTTCAATTGTAAAAAATGACACACGCACATAAATCGAACGGCCCACATGGGGTGCCGTGACGTCAGGGTCAGTCATAATAAGTACTAAAATGCTAGAAAATAATGTACTTTCTCTTAGAATCCAAAATCGATCCGGTTCGAAATTTCAACAAAATGGATTTCACAAAATTATTTAGAATTTTATGAAATGATTAAATTATTCGAATTTAAGTTCTACTAATTTCATAATGTTTATATGATAAATTATATATATTCATATATTAATGATATATTATTTGATATAATTATATATAAATTATAAATTATTATAATTTTAGTTCTACTTACATAAAATTTATGTAATATTGCAGATGTCTCTTTACACATACTTTTTATTGCAGCAATTTGAAGAAAAGTGGAAGAAAAATGCTTGCAAGAATTTCTAAGAGTCGAGTACATTAAATTTCAATTAAATTTTTCGACACTTGTTCAACCCTCCAGTGGTCTGGAAATTGATTCAATCGCAATTGCTCAAATTAGTCACTTTTGTTATCAATGCAATTACACCTTCGATTTATTGTTAAAATTTTATACGCAATGCAAATCTTGTGATATAATCACAACGTATATTTATTCCATTCTCCTTAGACCACCGTGGGGTTGTTACCACTGTAAATCAAAAAAAGTATATATATACATATATATATATAATAATAATAATTATAAAAGTAAATGAGTATGAGGAGGTTGAAGAAATTTCGTTTAAAATGTCATTGCCAATACTTTCGACTTCGACTAGAAAAATAGTTTGTAACAAATTTTACTACCAATTTCATTAGTACTATAAGCCCAAGTGGCAAGATAAAAATGTCTCATTGTAAGAAACGAGTTTCCACAAAAGCTGTCGATTTTGTAACGATCAACGAAATTGATTCATAGAGTGATAAAAAATATTGAAGCAAAGGCAAAACGACTAATTGATATTAAATAATTACGTGTTTATTAATTTCATGATTTATTAAAATCATAATTAGTCAATTAGTCATTTTTTTTAACTTTCAAACTTTTTATGATTCACAAATGAAAAGACTAATATTCGTTTCTGCGATAAGAATATCATAATTTTAGCGACATTGTAATTTTTGTGAATGAATTGATTGGAATTATAATTATCGAGTGTTATGTATAGAAACATTACCAGATAATCAATTTAATTATTTTTAGATTGTTGGATTAACTAAATGGATTTATTAGATCAATGTAATTAACTAAATCGATAAATTTCTATATTAATTATCGTTACTCTTCGTAAATAATGCGGTATCATTTACGTTATGAAAATGTAAGAATAATTTACGTGTATAATTACGTAAATAGTATTGGTTTTCACTTATACGTAATGTATTTTTGATGCATTTAAAATCGTTTTGTCTGTCATCATAAAGCAAATTTTTTGAGGTGAATTTTTATTCAGTATACAAAAATATATAAATTATAATATATCGAATTAATCAAAGTAATATACACTTGAATCAATAATATATTACTTGAATGAAGTATATGATAATCTTGAATTCACTTAAAAAATATGTTCTACTTGTTTCAAATAAAATGTAACAAAGAAAACCATATTGTAAACAACAGTATGTATCTTGTTGGTCAACAAAATTATTTTGTAACTGAGATTACTAAAATATATTTGAGAACTCTTTGAAATATTCACCTCGAAATATTCACCTCTGAGAAATATTCACCACGTATTATAATTAATAACTTATCTCTACAAATAATTCGACGCAACAGGTTTGGTCCACTTGAGTTGTAGATGGCGCTTTTTACAATATCACTGGTCCAACTGAGTGGTAGATGGCGCTTGTTACAATACCAGTCGTCCTCCTAAGTTGTAGATGGCGCTTTTTACGATACCAGTGGTCCACCTGAGTTGTAGATGGCGCTTTTCACAATCTATTTGTGAACCTAACTTGTAAATTGCGCTTTTTTTATAATACCGATCGTGTTAATCTCGAAACATATAGTATAAAACGATAAAAAATATCAAATTACTATTGATATTCAATGAATTACAATACAAAATAAATGCAACGTGTATATAACAATGTGGTTTTCTCGGTGTATTAGTACTTTTTTCAATCTTTACATTTTTTTATATTTTAATTTCAATACACATAACAAAATGAACTTCATTTGCAATTGCGGATAACAAAATTCAATTCCAAAGCGCTGGCAGCTTTTGTAGCTCGCTTCGTCCTCTCCGATCAATCGATTTCGCTCTTCGCCTGGAGAGGAATAAACATTGCAACGAGCGATAAGCAGTGCATAACGAAGATGCGTAAAAAATACACACACATAGCGTAATAACAATGATAATAAAGCGAGTATTAAAAGAAAAAAAATTTGTGATACGAACGCGTTTGCGACTCGTTTTTTCAACGGACTTGCAACCCGCTTCAAGCCGTTTCGAATAAGTATACGTATAGTACATTGCAGCGCATTAACGATAATCAATCTATTTAACGAGAGCATTGTATAGTTGTATCGTAAAAGCGTGACAATTAGTGAAAAACGAAAAAAAAAAAAAATAAAAAAATTAATAATAAGGGGACAAAAAAGTTTTAACAATTAGATGAGTTTTTAAAGCGAAATTATCATGACTGACCCTTCAAAGGTTGAAACTAAGCACAAATTTTGATCGAATGAAGTTACACTTGATGCAATCAGAGTCGCGAGTTGTGTTGACAATGTATACATATATTATGCATATACGCGCACTTTTAATAAAATAAAAGGAAAAAAAAGGAAGACGATGGAAGAAAGAGGTGAAAAAAGGAATAAAGAAGAGAAAAAAATACTTAGGCGACTTTGCGACGTATGAATAGCGACAAGAGAGCAAACAGAATTATATTGTACGATAAAATTGACACCGCTGAAAAGATCTATATGAATAAACGAGAGGTATGAAACAAAGTGTTAAATTAATAATAGTACGAATTGTTAATAAATTGTAATACTAAATGATGATTAAATTAAAACACGAAGGAATTGAATTAGGATTATACGGGCAACGCGTCGTGTCTTTTCTCCAACATTTTCCTGCCATTTTTTCTTTTTTTTTATCATCCTCTCCATTTACTGATCCTTCCCATCCTCTTTTTCTATTCCAGGGCGACTTTGCTCCAAGACCTCTGAGTTCATCATTAATGCGGGTTTTGCGCAAAGTTGGAAGGGAAAAAAATAATTCGACGAATCAACGATTCCGTTTGAGATTAGTGGATTAAGATTGGATTAAGAGACTTTTTGAAATTATTTCTAGATTTCTAGAGTATGCGATACGTAGCCGAGACACTTTTTTCTAATTATTCTAAAACAATTTTTCTTTCTTATTACTTCTGTGTTTTAAATTTTAAATCATTCTTCTTAGTCCCATTTCGACTAGCAAAGTTTTGTAAGATCTTCTTCGTGTTCTGAACAAAATAATAAAATAATTTGTTTCCTGCAGTATCATTAAATGTATAGAAGATTGATATTTAAATACTTTAAACGTAATTTCTCCAACTTAGAACGAAGAACTTCAGGAAAAGTTCCTTTTCAAGGTAGGTGCAAAAAATACTCTTTTTATTTATAATTGAAAATGTAAAATGATGTAATGCAATTAAAAATTGTGATTTTGCAAAACGTATTCTGAGTTTATTCTTCTATTATACAAAAAGGATGCTTATCTACATGGTTGATCTTAAACGCTACAGTGATAACAAATTGGCATTAATTTTGATAAGTGTGAATCCCGCGTTTGACAACAATAACAGTGTTGAATAAGGAAATATCTATGCGTACGCAGTAGCCGTGTGTTTGAGTAAGTACTAGGCATTATGGCATACTCAATATCGGTTGATACAATCTATACACGAGGGAATAAATATTCTAACAAAAAAAAATATATATATGATAAAGTAGATTAAGGTAAAACGCAAAAGAAATGAGTTTGAACACAGAAAAATTATTTTGAACAAAGCGAATTGCATTGAATCACGAAGTTTGAATTTTGAAATTGGCGCCAAAATCAGGATTGTGATAGATAGATGAAAACTACTTATAAAAATGAAAATCAATGAGAACAGGACGATTTTTGCTTGAATTTCCTACGGTTATGTATAAAAGAAATATTTTTTTATGGATAATATTTTACAAAGAAAACATTCCCGCAGTTATAACATATTTTTTATGTTACTTCAACCAAATTAAAAATTACGGACAGATTTTCATGCAAAATGTCGTCTAAAAACTTAAATATTTTACATTATAATATAAAAATAATATTTTTCAAATATTTTTCATATTAAATATCAAATATTTTTTTATATTGAAGATTATATTTTTAAACGAATAACGCTTGAATATTGGCAATGCAGAATTGCAAAACTGGGAATCTTAAATTGTAAGTTGAAGTATTTAGATAATAATTACTAGCCAATCAAAATCAGTCTTACGCCATACAATGATGATTTTTATTACGTCTGGTTGAATAGCTAACAATTTTCATGCAGTTAAGTTTACGATCTAAGATTTTATTTTTACAATCCAATTATATTTAATATGTAAGAGCGAAGATTTAATGCACTTGTACTTAAGAGTAAAAAAACAAATAAAAAAATCGAAATTATTTATAAAATATGTGAAAAATATTGAAAAACAATTCACGATATTCAGTCATTGCAATTCGTTAACAAATTTTAATATTGATGGGTTCAAACTTATATTCTTTTATAAAATGTAGAATGATTTAAATTACAGATGATTTAAATTAATTATTATGATTATCGTAGAACTCATTACTTCATAAATTATTCAACAAAATTGTAGCATTAATCCTGCAGTGTACTTTGACACAATTCTACAATTTATTTATCCACCTAACGTACACCCCTGTCAAACTTCTTCAAAAAAGTTCGAAAATCGATTTTTAAGTAATTGACTTTTTTCAACATTTTTGTTTAGTTTTCGAAATCTAAAATAAAGAAATTAAATTTTAGATATTCGTAAAATATGACTATGACTATCAATGAAAATCTCATATTATTTTAATTTCAATTTCATCAAAAACACGAATAACATTTATTGAAACATGCGAGTGAAAAGTACTACTTTTCGGCTTTTGGGGGAAAAAGTCACTTTCTTAATATTAACACAATTTTTACTCTTCTATTTTTCACTCTTGGGAAAAAAACGACACTTCTTCACTCAAGGGAAAAAGTAAATGCTCTTGTTATAAAATATACAATTTTTTCACAACATACTATTAACATGTTATGAGATTCCCCAATCATTTTACAGCATTTTCTTTAAATTGAAGATTTTGTCATCAATTTCCAAACTCCTTTCAGAATACAATTTACACGGAAGTACATGAAGTATAAATATCAACTACAAGTAGCGGATTCACGAATTATCAGAATCAACATTCGCTTTACATTTTCACTTCCTTTCTCAAACTTTTTCAACAATTTATTCGCAACGACACGAACATATAAAAAAAAGTTAACGCATTTACCACTATAATCTCATCGCATAATCTCATAATTTACCGAAAACACTCGAGCGAATGTTTCCATCAACAACTCGACTTCGGCAAATAAATTGTCGAAAATAAAAACAAAAGAATAAACAAAAAATTAAAAAAAAAGTCACAGAACTGTGCTTATTCCAAAAGTCTCGAATTCGTTGGAGCCGGCCTCAGATCGACTCAACAATAAGCACACCTTTTGCTCGCGCGAAAGTGAAAACGCAACAAGGTATTTACAAAGTATTTCAAATCGACTGAAACTACCGTGGAATAAATTGCGGCGTACAGAATTAATTTCGTCTAGTGCAATTTACATTGCGACCGTGGAGCCGGCAGCTCTGCGTGCTGTCGTCAAAGATGGTGCCCTCCTCGCAAACAAACCGGAAGTCGAGGACCTGTCGGGCCGTAAATCCCGGCGAGCAGTAATGAAACAGACGGCAATCTCGGGAGTCGCTGTAATAGCGGTAGAGCTGTTTGTTCAGGCAATTGAATCCGGGCATTTTGTGCACGCGTTTGCGCTTCAGACCCACGCGCTTGTATCCGCCGGACTTCATTTCCGCCGTGGCTTTCGCGGTGCCGCGCGAATCCGAGCTGGCGGCAGGTGTTGCCGAGGTTGACGAATAATCTGCCTTGTCCTGAAACACAAAAAATTATTGTAGCTGATTTGTTTATTTTTATTGAAATATCACGTTGATATCACTTGGTGATGTCACTGTAATGTCATAGTAATGTAAAAATATAGACGTGATGCATCAGTCTTTTTATTTTTTAAATATCAAATTCGTATCACATAATGATGTCACTATGATATCACAGTGATGTTACATGTATGTGGTGTTGCTGTATCAGTAATTTTATAACGATATGAGGTGATATCTGAATAATCAGCGATGTCATTGTGATATTATAATTAATTGTGATTTTACAGCAATACCACCATGGCATCCCAACATGATACGCATTATAATGATTAAATCACAGCATACCGAAGTAAAAAGAATTTTGATTATGATGTCACGATGATATCACAAAAGAACCTTAAGCGGTTTACATGAGCATTATGTATATTACAGAGATTTAACAGTTATATCACAGGAATATCTCATAATGATTTCAGAACGATGTGATCGAGATATCATAGTGATATCACGTGGTAATTTAATTTCATGCTTATGCTTGTATACTATGATTATATTTTCAAGAACTTTTTGATTTATAGCCATCAAAATGATATTGCCAGGTGACATCACTACAAAATCACTATGTGATTATATCTTTTTGACATCAACTCATGATATCACAGCGATATCGCTCTATGAATAGATATTTCTCTTTAATCGTTCGCTCTTAAAACGAAAGAAAGAGCACGCAAATATTTAAGTGCCTTCTGTTTATTCATCCAAGTCAACCTTTTTTTTTAGATCCCCCCAATAATACATTACCTGCATAACTGAAGTAGTCAGAGGTGTCGTACCTCCTTCACCATCATCATTCTCAGCAACCTTACTCCTTTGTTGCGCATCAACCTTCGACGTATACTCTCGTGCTCGTCCAGTCGGAGTAGTCACAAAAAACTGCTTCTCCACCGGAAGATCCTGATTAACCGTACTGCTCTCAACTATGTTAAGATTACTCTGCGTAATAGGAACATCAGTCATAGCGAGATTGGCAACATTTTTGGGCCGTTCGATCGCAGCCACTTTTCTTATGAACTCGTTAAAGCTTTTCGGCTGCTTCGCCGAGATGCCACTGTTCGGCGACAACCTGGACTTGATTGTCACGGGATTCGGCGTAGTTATCGTTGGGACGTAATTGTAATTGTAGTTTTTCCTCACAGACAGTGGCTTAAACAAATTGGTCGTCGACCTCAGCGTCGTAAACACAGTTGCTTTCATCGTCGTCGTTTCGTGCTTGTCGGATTTATCGTACTTTGTCAGGTTCTTAATGGGATCCAATTTCACGGTTGGCACAGTCGTGTGGTTACCGTGATCCGTGTAAACTATCGGCTCGTAATTATCGTTCACGTAATCGGATAGGAAAAACGTGGTCGCGTTAAATTTTTCGTTAGACGAGTCGTGCGATTTTCTCTCTCCTTTATCTTCAAGTTGATCTTTATCTTCGATTTTGTCGTCGTCGACTTCAATTTTCTCGTCGTCTCTACCTTCTTCCAGGGTGAATTCGGTCAGCGGTACGTTTGGTTCAAGATTCGAAATGGAAAATATGGCGCTGGTGTGGTTGATGAGAAAAAGTGGGATCGAGTTGTTCGGCCTAATTAGGTTTACAGTGTTTCGAATTTGCTCCCTGATGTCCTCGTACTCCTGGCGCTCTTTGGAAATGTTGATCACGTGTTCATTTTTTCTTTCTTGGTCGTTTTCAGGCCGGATGTCCGTATCGTTCGAACGAGGTGTGGTTTGGTTTTCCAGAAAATCGACGTATTTGACGGTATTGTTCTCCTCATTGGGAAAATTGTCATAACCGTAATCGTAATAATAGTCGTCGTATACTGATCTGTACTCTTCGTATTGATCGGGTCGAGCGTGTCTCGATGAATTTACGTTCAAACCTGAAAAAGAAAGGGACGAATTAATTTGTGATTAACTATGGACGTTTGAAATTCCGTCATGCAAGTTGTTTCAAGTATTTAGGATTTTGAAATGTTTAGATTGAAAAGAAATTGTAAAGCTAATTAAAGAATCAATCAAATAATGATTGCCATTCTAACTAAAACCAAGAGATTCTACTACCAGTTAAATTCTAGTCAAAATTTAAGTTAAATAACTAGAAACATTTTTTTGGGACTAGCAGAATCCATAGATGGCGCGGCGGACAAATTGTCATGACGGTCGTCACATCAAGAATTCTCGTGCTTACTGTATCATCCTTATTTCTTATTTTGACATCCCAAACCTATCATTTAAATCACGAAGTGAGAGATTCGTCCAGTATACTTCATACAAAAAAAAACATCGTTATTTTGATAATAATTGAGATCGCGCATACTCCAACGGCCGCCATTAATACTAGTTCCATCGCCATCCGACGGCGCTGCACGGCATTCCGCTAATCCCAATCGCAAAATCGTTATAACGTGTAATAAATGTTTTGTAAATATCTTACAATTTAAATTTAGCATCAGTCAAGTTTGTTGTCTGTCCCCGCACGTCATTAAATTCAATATTTCGATTACGATATCGACGGAGCCGATCGATTCGTCAGGGTCGACAGAAAGAGTCGTTCGCATGTCGTTCTGCCTGATTTTTGTGCGAACGTGTTATTCGTTTCTGAAAAGTCTAAAGTTCAAAAAAGGATGACGTCAACAAAACTAGCGTGAGATGTTGCTTATTCGAGTTCAGTCGTTCGGTTGACCCTTCGTTGGTCGCGAGCGAATCGCCCGACGGATGAAGAGGATCGGGATAGGACGAAAGGAATGGAGTCAGAAACTGGACCGAGAAGCGGAAAAACTAAATCTTTGCGCAAGCCTGCAACAAGTAGATTTTCAATTACAAGTGACGTAAAGACAGATAGTTGCATCCAAATGCGATTGCGGCCAAGCTGTGTTAATCAATGATTATGTTAAAATGCGATCTGCCGGAACTTGCCTTGATCGAGCCAACGTCTGTTAAACTTTGCATAATAATAATTTGGTTGATTAAAGTTACGATTACTGCGGCGCGGAGGCCTCAATTACCTTCGTTGTAAACTGATTTATGCGACGCGCTCTTATCGAAATTTGACTCGTCAGTTCTAGCACTTAAATCAAATTCTCTCGGAGTCGTTAAGTAAGGCTTCGGATCCTCGGCTTCCCGATGATTCGTATTACGACGCTCGTCTTGCGTCGGTTCGGTTGGATAATCGCGGTAATCGAACGCCTCAAAAATCGGCCTCTCCTGCCTCCTTTCTCTCAAGCTGCGTCGCTTCCTTTCCTCGGGAGTCGAACCCAACTTGACATTTGACGTCGAACGATTACCGTCACTTACGTATGATTTACGGTCGCCATCATTTTTAAGAAAGTTCCGAATCCACGATAAATCTGACGTTTTTATTGCCACGCCGACGTTGTTCTCTTTCGCTGCTTTCGGCCCAAATAATATCGCCCGGAGCTGGACTGGATCCGTCTTGATATCCGGATTATCTCTCTTGGCGGCTTTCGAGTCCATTGAATTGATCTGAGGACAATCGGGGAGTTAGTTGAAAATTATACGTAGGAAGGAGGATATTAAGAGTGATCTCATCGAATGCATGATATATTTTAAAACTTTGTATCGATCGATTTCGTTTCGTTACAGGAAATAGACATTTTGCTCTCTAGGATGTTGTCGAAAATTTTCACTTTCTTAAATTTGTGATGATAAACATATTTCGGATTAAAGGATTTGATTCTTATTTTTTGCAATTGTAATTTTTACTTTCAATGTGGTTTTCAAAAATCGTTCTTAATTGAAGAGTTCCATTTTCAACTTTTGGGGTACGAAATATGTTGTAATTATGGCAGAATAACACTGACAAATGAAGCAGTAATACTGATGGTTATTAAAGCAGAATTTATAAAAATTGAAGGAAGTAAATTATGAATTTTACTACTTTCTTTTTATTGAAGATTCACTCTTAAGAGGATGATAAAGTGAATCGAAAAATGTGAATTTGTTATGAATAATGAACAATAATTATTTGGCAAAAATATAAAACGATTAAAATATAGGTATTGTTAAAGTTTACATGTAAAGTAAAATTTACATGTAAAGTAATTTATAATGAAAACAAAAATCTGAAACAAACCTGAAAAAAGCTGAAAAAATTGATGAACAAATTAAACTAACTTTATAAATTACGTAATCTAGTCATCAGCTCAAATTTACCTTTTGAATGATTTAGTAATTCATTAATTTTTTCAACCTATATAAATGTCACGTATGTTAACGTACAAACTGCTAAGTCATTCAACCAGCGCTTTTTCAATCATGAAGTAACGTAGAAATCTAATGTCAGAGAAAATTCAACACAAAATCGATCTATTGTATTGATTTTTCTGATCTGTTTATCGATCTGTTATCATTGTCATTTTTATACAACACGTTTGCCTATTTATCACTAACATAGTTTTGACGCAAAATTTAAAATTCAGATTTTGCAATTCAGTTCGTCATCCTTTTGAGGACGCCCTTATTTTATTGAAATTCATTTTGATGACGTATCAAAAAATGCCAGATTCTAATAATAATATTTACGCACCTTGAGAGCGGACGAAATTGGTACTAACCGCTCCTCGGGCAGTAAAGTTGCTCTCGGGCTACGCCCTCGAGCGTCTTTACCGCCCTTGGACGGTAAATTCCACTTTACCGTCCGCTCCCTCGGTCCGTAAAATAGCGTACATGCCTCGGGCGCAGTGGCGCCCTCAGCAATAATATACTATTACGTACCTTGGGAACGGAAAAATCTGGAACTAACCACTCCTCGGGCGGTAAGTTCCACTTTACCATCCGCTTCCTCGATCCGTAAAATAGCGTACATGTCTCGGGTGCAGTGATGCTCTCAGCAATAATATACTATTACGTATCTTGGAAGCGGACAAAAATGGAACTTTTCATTACACGCGCTAGAAAAGTGTCACTTTTCGTGACAGTGAGTCAATTCAAAGTGGCCATTTCGGCCCTTTTAATGAAAAATATTGTTGATTGTTGGGGGGAAAAGTAGTTGTTTACTCGTGAGTTTTGTTTTTACGAGACGAAGCCGAGTTAATAATTACTTTTCCCTTCTAGCAGTGAAAATATCTAAACCACTCTTAGGGCTGTAGAAATACTCGAGGGCGTAGCCCAAAAACGAACTTTACAGCCCTAGGGCAGTAAGTTCTACTTCAGCGTCCGCTCCCTCGATCCGTAAAATAGCATGCATGTCTCGAGTGCAGAGGTGCCCTTAGCAATAATATACCATTAACGAAATTCATTTTGACTATACCTCAAATTTCATTCTTCTAAGAGAGAACTCTTCATTGGATCCAACGATACTGCGTCTTTTGCGGCTGGAACTCTTGTTAATCGTAACCTTATCCTTGATCTTCTTCAGAATCAAGCTTTGCTGATTCGATATTTTTGGTACATCTTTGTAAAAAGGATCGAAGGACTCGTCGCCTTCCTTATAGTCGTCGTAACTAGCTGGAATGGTTGGCAGTGTTATAAACTGACTAGCATTCAGTGGCCTACCCGATTCATCGCTGACGCTGGCCTTAGCAGTAACGATAACCCTCGACTGTGACGGCAAGAGTGGCGGTGCACTGTTGACGATACGCTGGATGTCCTGAGAAGGTCCATTCAGTGTTATCTTCTGGGTTTCAAACTGCTGTATTTGAGGCAAGATGATATGATGGGTGACTTTAAAGTGCTTCTGGGCGTTCAAATTCGGATATGTGGTCGATTTTAGCGTGGTTTGGCTGTTGGTTTTGGGCGTTGACAAGTAGCTTGTCGAGATTCTTTGCGACGTCATGCCGTTGTTGTTGTTAATTGTCGTCCGAGTGGAGGATTTATCTTGAGGTACTGGGGAGATGCTCAACTTCGACACCTGAATTTAGATGGGGAAAGAATTCATATTTAAGTGTAAAAGTCGAACAGTTATGATATACTAAGTATTTTTTTCTCATTTTTTAAAGTTAATTAAAGCTGATAATTTAGATTGAATCTTAAAGATATTCAGCGTATTACTTTTCTAAATTGACAACTATTAGGCAAAGCTAACTCATTAATAAGAAGACGTCAATAATATTCTCTACGATATTGCTCAGGTGCATGTTACATCATTAACTAATTCATTACAAGAATTTCATCTACAAGTCTATCTGGAAAAATGACTTAGAAATCAACTAACGATTCTAAACTATATTTTACCTGGAAAGCTAGTAGTACCATCTACTAAATGTATCTAGATTCCTAATTGAGTTTCTAGATATCATCTACATTGGCACATAACATTTTTCGTTCAGTAATACATAATGTAACTATACTTTCATTAATCATTTATTAATTTACCTTGTTGTCTTGAGTTACCATGTGTGTTCCTAAGTCAAATTTCCGGACAAAATCCTTAATTGTAGAATGTTTAGTTGGAAGCTTCAGAAAGACTTGTATATCATAGTAGTTTCTTAAATAGATTGTTAAACATTTTAAAATCATACCTGCCCAATCTCAAACCTTTCTTTAACAACCAAAACAACATTCTAAAAACATCTTCAAAACCCTTAGTCACAAAAGCTGCACTAGGTTTTCTATTTTAATAGCATGCACTTTGACCCTTAATACTCCTCGAATCAGAAAACTGATAATTACGTTCATTTGTATTAATACATAGGTATTGTTTATTTTAATGTCTGCAGAGGGTATCAAATTAAAAGGTATCTCCAAGACAAATCCATTAATAGTGTAATAAACAAAGATGTAAAACAAAATGTAAAACACAGATAAAAACAAGGCTTATTGAGGGTCAAAACTCTTCCTCGCAAACGATTTCTTATAACAAGCATCTAATAAATTTTCAAACTGCAGGTAATTTATGTTAAGTTCAACTCCGACCTTGTTCCCAAAAGAAATCTCGTCTCCTTACTTTCCCTCTGTTGGTCGACTGGATCGCCTCTAGAGGTTGTCGTTCCTGGTTTCTCCTACCATGATTATGCTCCTGATTAATCTGCTCCTCAGCAATCTCATGATCAATTTCGTCCTCTTCACCATTTTCTTCCTCCTCACCCTCATCTTCCTCATCTTCCTCCTCCTCCTCCTCACCACCGTTATCATACTCTTCAGTCTCCCTAGGATTACTGTTATGGGAACCAAACTGCTCAGTCGTACTACTGGATAGACCCAAATTATAGAAGATTGGATTAATCAGACCCTGCGGCTCATTTTTGTTCTTCAACAACGTACGAATTGTTGAAGTCCCATGGACTAAAGGTGCGATGGTGAAGGTTTCACTGTGAACGACTTGCGAGGGGGTAGACTGACTATAGCGAAGCTGGTTGATCTGTCTGGGGTTGGCAGTCGTAGAGCTTCCACCCTGGTTGTTGCTGAACAACTGGTATGACGTCGCCTGGTTATTTTTATTCTTTTTATCGTTGTTGTGAAAAACGTAATGATGCCTGTAGTCATGCTTGTCATTGTATAGAGGCGGTTGCACTGTTGGAGAGTAGTTCTGTTCATAGTACTGGTGTTGGAAACCTGAAGGATGCCGGTAGTTATCGTTATTGGGGATAGTACTTCCGATCTGTGTAGGCCGAGGAGTAGTACTAGATGAGGTCGTTGCTGTCGTCGTCGTCACGATACTAGGTCTCGTTGAACTGTAATAATGACGATGCTCGTGCTGGTTAGTCGTTGTGTCCTCATCGCTGTTGGTAATACCACTTTCTTGAAGACTGTAAAGGAAAAATATATTTAATATGATAATGCGACTAAATATCAATTAAACAGGTACGGTAGAGATATTGAAGGCAAAAAGTGTAATAGTAAACAGAGTTGGAGTTTGGACATATGGTCTAATTCAAATTAGTATTTTTTCCCGACACATAAACTTAGCCTTAATTTATCTTCTCTCATGCGATGGCTGAGAAGAAGAACCCCATGCTTTCAAATTGATAATAAAACAATCCTATTCCCAAACTAACAACCCTAATAAAAAAATCCAGATACTAATTTTATATAGGAATTTGTCCCAGCTACCTACATACGAACTTATGCAGAATACCATGAGGGTATTATGTTATCAAGTCATTACCCGGAAAAAAACTTTAATTGGTTCCTAAATTAGCAATGAAGAATCCCCAATTTGAAAGTAAAAACGATTCTGAAATTAAGAGTCCTAATTTTAATATTATTAGTGAGAAAAAGAACGTATTATAATAGTGAAGAGAGATTCCTTATATTTATAAATGGAAAGAAAGTAAAACTAGGACTTTTGATGCCAAAATCATTTTCACTTTCAGATTAGGATTCGTCGTTGCCAGTTTGGGAATGGTTATTCTTAATTGTCAGTTCGAAAATGGAGGTTCTTCGTAGCCAATTCGGATGTTTTCCGTTTCGAAGCTATCGAATGGTGCTTTCTCCTTAATCACTATAAATTTTACCTTATTACATCATATAGCCATATTTTAATCATACTCTCAACACACTTTTAACGCATGTCTGATATAGAAAAAATATTTGTTACATGCACGGGCAAATTAAGTTTTTATGATTATTTTAATGATAACTGAATTATTTTTGTAGTAAACTATATTTATCTTTGTTACTCATAATTCAATTAAAATTTAACTCCTTTTGCAGTGAAAAAAATTTATTTATAAGTTCGTCCAAAAAATGTAACAAGAAATAATAAAAAATAATAATAATAGAAAATATAACAGGAAAAAATATAACAAAATAACTTCATCTGATTTATTGGAGGATAGATAATATAAATAAAAGATACCTGAGTGTTACAGCATTATTCCCATAAAGTTCCAAATTCAAATTGTAGAATCGTTCGCTTTTGCTGCAATCAACTTCGTCAACCCTTTCACAGACTCTTGTTTCTTGATCGAAAACTGTGCCATTTAAGCAGAGAAACTTTATGTCCATAATTTCATCTGAAACAAATTTTTTCATCTAATTTCAAAAGCTTTTTAAAAAATGGCTTTTAAACAAGTGTTGTAGAAGTAGAAATACGTCTTCTTCGTAATACCTTTTTCTTTATTTGTGAAATAGATTTTTTTATGTATAATCTTTTATTAAATATTCTTATACTATAATTTATTTTCTGTATCACATTAAAACTTATTCCTACATAATTGATTGGAATTACGTAATATCTCAGTGTTTTACATTGAAATTTAGTATTCTAATAAATTAGAAGTTAACAAGTTTAAATATGAATATATATGTAAAATTTATTATTCATGCATGTGAAATGTAAAACCATTTCATGACATTTTGCAGATATACAGAATGTATTATTATGCATTTTCATAAATTTTATTCTTAATTTGTTTATAAATGTCATATACGCACGTATGATATATACATTTCATATACACTTAATTTCGTCTATTATATAATCCTCGAATTATATTTTAAATATTTTAGTAGATATTGCAAGTACATTATTTTGTGTGATGACCAAACTTTTAGGAAAATCTCAGACAACTAGAATTCTTAGACATAGACATAGCCCATTTTTTAATAAAACTTTATGCATACCCATATCATATAATTATCATCATTATGTCCAAGAGGATGTCATACTGAATGATGAAGATTCAATTTTGAAAATTGGCGCTAAAACCAAGATGCTGATAGACATGAAAATAATGAAAACAAAAATAAATAAATAAATGAAGTGAAAAGTTCGACTGTCGGTAAACTGTTTCTTGGTTACCTACAAAAGAACCAATTTTTTAGATGAAACTATACAAGAAAATTTTTCAGAAGATTTAACCTATATTTTGGGTTAGTCGTTCAATATAAGATTATTACGTCACTTGGTCAATTTTACTCAGGCGGCTTCACTTTAATTAACATTTTTGTAAAAATTTGAAAGAACTTGTTTTTAGAAAAAAATAAGTACTGACAGAATAATATAAAATTGAATTTTATATTGAAAATGAAAATTACCTTTTTGACCTATGGTGCATACGTGGAACATTTGACAGCCAGCCTCGACATCTGCATAGTATCCTCCGATAACCTTGCCCTGACACGAAAAATTAGTCTCCGGCAGGTTATCAAAGTCCAAATACTGAAATGTTATAAATAAGAGTTTATTTTTAAAAACGGAGATTTGAAAATGATGATTAACATTTTAAAATACAAACTTAAGAGGAGGATAAACTGGATGACGAAATTTTGAAATTTAAAAATGACGCCAAAATCATATTATTTAAGATTGTATAAAATAATTTATAAAAGAGTAAAAGAAACAGAACAGTATGATTCTTAATTACACTCAAAAATTATTATTTTTGGGGCAACATTTTATGGGAAAAGCTTTTCGTAACTTTTAAATACATTTGTGAGGTTGGTTTGACCAAGTCGAAAATTACAAAAAGTTTTTCTCGTAAAATTATGATGTAAAAATTATTTATTTCAGATATACTTAATTAAAAAATGAATGAAGAATCGTACTGTTTTTTTTTTTTTTTCATTTTTTTTATGTCATATTTAATTACTATTATTTTTAATGAAAAAACTTAAACACCGCTAATGCAGATATCGCCATTTTTATCAGTTATGACTCCTCTTAAATAAATCAATTCAACTAACATTTTTAGGATACTTCTTCCTCGAAGTTGAAAATCAGTCATTTTTTTTTTTTTTTTTTTTTTTATGAAACTGCAGTTTAAATGTTATTTCTTATAAATATTCAAAATGATTTGCCTATTTTAAAGAAAAATTAAATTTCAAATTAAAATTCATATTTTTGTTGTACAACTTCTTTTAGAGTATTCTGATTAAAAAGCAATTTATTTTAAAATAGCAATGGATTTAAATGTCAGATTCATTTTAAGGAAACTAATAAATGTTGACTTAAGTATTTAAAAACTGTTTTCTTAAAACATTTATTTTCTGGTAAAGTAAAAAAAAAAGTTTAATTTATCGAAAAACGTAGTATGTATTGCATTTTTAAAAAAATTTTTAATTCATATTTATTTATATTACTTTGAATTATTAATTTAATTTTGAAAATATATATAAAAAATGTAATTTAATAAATGATAAAAATGACGCTCCCGCCTCCCCACTTTCTACAATCATTTTTTATCAATCAAATTTTTTATCAAAATTGCTAAATAAATTAAAAAAAAAAACTTATAAAAAAATTAAAAATCATTTCTAATCATTGAATAAAAAATGTCAAAATAAAAAGTAAAAAAGTGAGAAAAAATGAATAAAGCATTACAGAAAAGTGGAGAAAAAACTACTTCAATTAATTAATTGTTCGAATGTCACCGGAGACAAAATTTTTGCCAGTCTACCGTAACTGTTGCCGAGTGACAGCGAGGCATTGACGTGAAAGTAAAAAATGATTTCGTCACGCCGTGCTGCTGCGAATTCATTCATATTTCAGGCGTTCGATCATAACTTTTCGTGGAGCATTTTTTTGCGACTGTTTTTACTGCTGGCACATCTTTAACAATAATTACTTTCCATCGAAGCCGGAAGAAATCAAACACTAGACTAAAAATACAACTTTTAATCATCAATCTTTTTAATATTAAAAATTTTTATACAAAAAATATATAATAAAATTATAATAATAAATATATAAATATGAAATAATATATAATATATATAATATACATAATATATAATATATAATATATAATATATATAATATACATAATATATAATATATTTATTTATAACATATATAATATATTACATATTTTTTTATATTACGTATACAAATGAAAAATTGCTACGTCAAATAATTTTATAAAAATGATGTAAAATTGCCAATCTTTTGTCCTTTTTTACTGGCAATCCTGCCTCAGACATTCGTTTTCATTTCATATTGCCAAGGACCAATTAATAACTAGTTAATCGATTCGATAACAAGTCAATGAAATAACTATATGAAGAAATTCGAGCGACGAATTGTCGAAGCGAAACTGAGAGACTCGCAGCGAAGCGTTCGCCATGACTATTTTATTTAATACTACGTAACTAGTCGATTAGGTAAGTTTCGTCTTAACAACCTTCAAATGTCTCAACCTTCAAATAATTACTTTTCCATAATGTTTCTTTTTTTTCTTCTTTTTTTTTCTTCTTTTAATTTCCAAACGACCATATTACTCAGTGAATGTGGATCGACTGACACTGATTATCATATCAAGAAACAAGATTGAAATCGATTAAAATGCTATTAAAACGGATCGCGAAAGTGGATTCTTGAGGTGTCAAAGTGATTTCGTAAAGCGGTTTTTCAATCGGTTTCAATTCCGTTTTCAAGAATTTTATAGTAATTAATCGGACCGAATCTGTCTCAGATGGATTCAATTGGTTTTAATATGTTTTTTATTGTTTTCGATTAATGCACTCGAAACGGAAAAGTGAAAATCAAAATTTGATTTTAAATGATTTAGGGGTTTCTCGCGAACTCGAAAAATTGAATTGATGCTTGGAATGAGTATTTTGAAATTCTCGTTTTTTTATGTCAATAATTTCGATGATAAAATTATTGATCCGATATTGATTTTTTAATGATTTAACATGTGTGAGGGGGTACCTCAGATACCTTCTTCGATTATTTTTCATCAATTTGTTTTCTTTTCAAAAAATATATATATTTTAAATAAAATGGCCACCGTTGGAAAAAAATGTCGCTATCTAACGGTATTTTTTAAAAACAGATGGGTCAAAAATCAGATCAAATAATGTAGTTTAGTTTTGTTTAGTTTTAATTAGTTTTGCTTTTTTAAGTTTATAAATATATTTGTATTATTAAGGGTTGCGCAGAAAGGGATAAAATTTTTTTACCGGCAAATTTGAAATAAAAATGTATTAAGAGTCCAAAGTGTATTCTGTCAAACAAAAAATAGTTTCACAAAAAGATATAATAATAATTAGTAACTGGATTTTGAAGAATCATAAAATAGTTGATATTCATTTTGAAAAACAATTTATTTTCGAAGAATCAAATCAGTTTTGAACATCTCTAGCAAAACATTTTGATAACAGAAACATGCGAGATCTGAATCAGTTTCACTTAATGAAGACTCAATCTAAAATCGCCTTAATCATCGCTATTACTTCCCGTTGTTGAGCAAGTTTTTTTAACGACAATTTTAATGACTTTGGTATTTTCAAACTGGTTCTTCATAAAACGAAAATAAATTTGACGTTATACGTTTTGGTTACCGAAGAGTTTGGTTGAACAACAACGAAATCTTTTTCTATGTTCGACGAATTATAAATTAGAAAAAAAAATTAGTGTTTGAGTTTAAAGAGTTTAGTTATTTTTTAATATACGTTTTTATTAACAAAATTAGTAAATTGAGAATTAATTATTTTAATTTTAATAATTGTATGTAATATATATATTAAATACATAATAATGTAATGCATAACATGTAATATATAAAATATAATATATTTGTTGTTATAATATAACAGTTTATAAATTATTATGTTAATCATTTTTCTATACATTATATATATTATCAAATACACATGAAAAGAAAAAATCGACAAATTTTGTATAGAATAATTTTCTAATTTACTTAACAAGTGTTCTGTACAATAATACATACAACGTTTACATAAATTTGGGCGTAGTCTATATTGCTTTCGCCAGCCACTTATACCAAAATGGTGTACACGGCTTGCAAAAAGTATAGATGGCTCTAAACAAAATTCGTGTAGCATGTTTATTTACGGAATTCGTTGAAATTTTCTTACCATGTATACTAGTATTATTATATATTATAAATGTATAATATTTATAATATATCAATAGACCGAGAAAACGATATCATACAATATGGATTGTAAAATTTCCAGCATTTGGTCGAAATAAAGCAATCTAACAATGTCAATGGTTGCAATTATTTACGATATGATATCGTTAATAGTTTACAATATGAAATTGTCCTCGTTACATTATGATTTGTGGTGTTTACAATATGGTTTTCTCGCACTCTTTTCGACGCAGAAGTTTGTATTTTGACTCAAAATTTCACATTCTGATGCCAAATGTATACATTTTGACTCAGAATTCTACATTTTGACCATATCTTTAAGGTGAGACTGTCATAAAATCACTTTTTTAAGAAATTGAATGGAACTTCGGGAAAATGATGAAGATTGTGTTTCTCGGAATTAAGATATTTGATTTCAAAATTCCAAAAAACGATATATACAGATATACAAGCAATGAAATTTTATCAAATTGTAACTCTGTTTTCAGACACAAGATGTTGTTGAAACTTTGTGAAATTCAATAATGCTATATAACAAGTGTTTTATCGAAATTTGGTAAAAAACTCTAATTTAAAAAATCAAACAAACAAACAAATTTACAAAAAAAAATTATTTTTTTTTTTTTTGTAAAAAAAATATATAAAATTTTAAGATTGAAAGTTAAATACTCATTGAATGTTTAAAGAATAATAGTTGTAAGTTCAATTGAAAATTTTTTTTTTTTTTTTTTTTTTTTTTTTTTGTTTTTGTTAAATAAAAATAAAGTTTTTAAACTGAAGTATTTTTAATTCCAATAAAAAAAATAAATTTTTGGCTATGTTAAATCGGACTAAAAATATTTTAAAGAAACCGTGGTCTTTTATAAACACTCCCGCCCCCACAGAACCCCCCTCACCTCCTTACGCCTCCTTCTGTTTGAAAAAAAAAAAAATACAAACACACAACACTCAAGATACACTATCACATCAACAACACGTAACGAAG
>JABFOV010001036.1:0-28754 GCA_022817685.1 Aradophagus sp. ZL-2020
GGGTGGCGGCGCGCTCCGCTGACGCGTTGCCTCGTCAACGACATTCGGGGGGCATAATCAAGAGCTCGGGGCGAGACGACTCGGGCCTAAGTGCAAGTGCGGTGGACCGTAAGAGGTTAGGGTTTCCCATGACGACTTTAATTTCACCCATTGTTCGATTACGCTGTTGACCATTTGCTTCCAGACATTATCTCCTCGAGCCTCTTTATGATTCGCATTGAGAACCGTGCACCGATTATCTCTCGCTTGCGAACTCTCGACTCGTGCTTTTTCACGAGCGAATCGTGTTTGCTGTCATTTTTTTGTTTTGCGATGCATTTGATAATCAAATAAGCAAAACTCGATCATTGGATTTCATAGGCAAAGATATTCAAAGACTGAAGAAAAAACTACTTGATAAATTAAGTCAAATATATTTAATTTCAATAAAGGTTGAGTTGAACATGTCTAGCTTTAATTTTTCCTAGTGTCAATTCACCAAATTCAAGTGAAAATGTATATTTGATTACAATGAAATATGTGAAATAATACCTACAAAAAGATTTTTTTCAATATGAAGATTTGAAGACAAAATAGTAATGATTTGAAAGTTAAACTTAAGTTCAAGTAATAAAGATAATAAAATTTAAATTGAAATTAAATTCAGAATTCAAAAAATGAATGGTTCAATTAATAATAATAATAAAAATAGTAATACGATTTATTGTAATCTTTCATTAACTTGCATATTCGTTACAAACAATGAAAAAAAGTTTTTTCAAATGAACGTGCAAATGATTATTAATCATCGCTAACGACCATTCAATAGTCATTAACATTCTAAAACGATTTTAAATCGCACTTCGAAACGAAAACCTGCAGCCTAACACTGGCTAAGCGTAAATTCATAATTTATCACGCAAACAAGAAAACGTAGTCTTGGGAAAAAATGTATTTTGAAATTCAACTGGCTTTTCTCTTTTATCTCCGTCTTGTTTCCGTAACCATAATTCAAAATAAAAAGAATATTGATGAAAAAAAAAAATTGTAAAAGAAGTCTGCTCGGAGACTCCTCCAAATTCCAGTAGCCTAAACAAACGCCCGAGCCTTTGTGCCCGCGACGAAATAATTCATGACGATTTATAGAGGCAGCATATCATTGACGATATCAAGCGTTAATTTGACGATCAATTGAAAAAGACGCAATTAATCAAGATTATTGAACAGTTGCTTTTTACGGGCCGGGCGTCGCTAGTGCCTCGCGAACACTTGTATCAACCGTTGGCCAAAGTGTTTGAATAACTTTTTTACGGGAAAACATTGACTTTCCGTTGCGCTCCTCAACGCGCCGTGTTTGTTGACACGAAACAATACGAGCTAAGCCAATATTACGGTTTCTTAACGCGCCGTGAAGTGTGCTCAAGAGGCGCTACTTATCTCGCGTTATCGCAACTGACAATTTTATTTTTTCCATCGCAATAATCGAAAATTGAACGCCGCTTTTGCGAATCGCTGTTTTCTCACTTTCGGCGCTCTCAATGCGACTTGCTTCGGCGGCAGCGAACTTTGCTAAATATTGGAACATTTGTACAAAGTCATCGGCGGCCAAACTGGATCATCGATTACGATAAGGGTTGCGCAATACATCGACTCAAATAAACGTCGGTTGAGGTGTCGCGTTGCAAAGTTAATGGTAAAGCGATAAATATATTTTATTGCTAAATGTGATTATTTACCAATTTGTTTGGGCTCGTTGGAATGGTTTCAAATGTTGACACAGCAGTTTTTTTTCCTTTTCTGTTACACATTTATATCAATAAACTCGTCAATTAATGCGATCTAAGATATTGATTTTCCTATATTTGGCTATTTAAAAATACAATATCGAAAACACTAACAGGTGTTCCAAGTAAATTTCGGAATTTGAATAGATAATATAATTTATAACTTAGTCGCGAGGAATTAAATACTGTCAATGATGATACAATGATTAGATAAATGTTTAATTATTAAAAACAATTAATTAAATAACAGTTGAAAAAGGGAGTGTGTTAGTAAGCTGCGGGCTTGATAGCAATGACCAAAGCAATGACCACGATATCAAAAAGTTATTTACTTCCGAGACAACTGAAATTGAACCTTTCGAAAATTGAAATTATTTATCGAAACGTGAAAAACGTACAAAACGTACACTGTAAAAAAGAATGTAAAATTACACTAGATGTCATGTAAAATTACAGCAAAAGTGTAAAAACTAACCAATGAAATTACTTCCTTTTGAAAAGCAGCGATTTCATTGGTTAGCTTTTACACTTTTACTGTAATTTTACATGATATCTTGTGTAATTTTACATTCTTTTTTTACAGTGTAGAACGTAAAAGCTATTCGTCTGAGTGCACAGGTTAAACCTCGGAGTCGAATTTGCGTGTGCTTAAAAGTCAATTCGACGGTTTCGGGGGGAGAGGCAAAAAAAAATCAGGCGTCTCGTCTGGCGAATTGCTCGCAACTCGGCGGGATGATTTCGGGATGGAAACGGTGGCATCCGGCGCGCGCCGCGGGGTTAAACGGCCGACCCCGTATCCTGGCTCTCGGCCGGGCCTTGCGCCTTCATTGCCCGGACCCCGGGTCAAACGCTTGACTCTTTGACTCGCGACCGCGACCGCGACCAGCTGGCCCCTGAACCAATTGACGGCCATTATTCCTGCGCACGACCGAGATCGCCTTCGCGGCCAATTCCGAGCATTCGCACAAAAACATTCATTCAGCCGTTCGCTTCTGCGCCCATTCACGCATCCGCCCATTCATTCCTGCGCCAACTCCGGCAATTGCCCGCCGGCCATTCCAAGCCGGGAAACACCGGCTCGAGCTTTCGCCAAATTGCATCGTAAAATTTTCCTCGAGCTAATTAAACAATTGAGCGACCGAGCCAGCGAGTGAACAAACCGGCTCACGTTGTGTATAAGATTTTTCGATATAATTTTCAGTATATGGTGTAAATTTATTATGGTGTAAATTTAATTTATTAAGTTTTTTTTTTTAATAATTTGATTAGTTATCTTAAATAAAAGAAGTTGAAAAAATTGAAACGCAAAATGAAAATATGTTAGAATTTAAATTTCAATTGTAAGCTCCCTTTAAAATTGTACCAACATTTTAAATATTTGTTTAAATGGAATTGGATATTAACCGTTTACGTGTACTTTTTGCAATTGAAATCGAAAATATCGAATGAATATTTTATTTCACTATACTCAGTAAGCAAATGCTTAGTTATTCAAACTTATTCAAACTGAAATTGTACATAAACATTTTATGATTCATTGTTACCTTATTTTTCAAATTTCCACAACATTTTTATCAATCAAACGCGAAAAGTAGTACTAATTTCAAATCCCACTTAATCTCCAGCATAATTCTTGCGGAAGCAATTGAATAATTCGTCCGATATTTAACATTCGAATCGAATCAAAAGTGATCACGCATCGCGTTCTTTCAACGTTCGTCAATTGCTAACAAAGCCGTCAATTATCGATCACGTGCAAGAAAGTTAATGAACGTCAAGCGGATGATGACAAGACCGAGCCCGCTCGGTGATTTGTTTCAATTCGAAAAACGGCGGCCACGTAAAATCTCTTGTCAACATTGTGCACCGAGCTATCGATATAGTTCTTCGCGTGACTTTATTCTCGAAGAAACGAATTCCGTTGGCACAACTGCTATTCCAAGCAATTTTTCGCCGGAAATAAATTTGCAGTAAATTTTACTGTATTTAATAATTATAACTACTCAATTCAATTAATATTTGTAGTTCACACAACCATCAAATATAATTTTTTCTCGAAAATAAAATATATTGCCATCATTCGCCTTTGACTCGTGATACCAACAATATTTTATTGTCTCGATAGGAAAAATATTGTACTAAACTCGATAAAAATGACTAATTTTTTTCATCGTTTTATACTATTGCTTTATTATTACACTAGATTATTACGTGCGCTTCGCGCGCGCCTTTTTTATGAAATTTTATTATTTAAAATACTTTTTGGTGAAATTAGAAATAATACATTTATAATTTTTTATTTTTGTTCAATACTTTTACGCATTATCTACAATTAACAATTTAAAAATGACAAATTTCGCGCCTTTTTCAAAGACCATGCTCCACGGAGCAATCTCATTGGATAATAAAAGCGTTACTCTCAACTAACTTCAGGGTTTCATCAACTTTATTAATTGGGATTATTGTGCACTTAACTAAATCTCTTTGTGAATCGAGTAAAAATATCGAGTCTGGATAATTTTTGGATCACTTCTAGAACTTGGCCATGATCTGTATAATATCCACATAATTTCCATACATCTTGTTTCATACATCATCAAGATTTATTTTTTCCACGCGGTCTGTGTTAAATATTCCCACGTACTCAAGTTGTGAAATGATTTCGTCTGTCTCAGTTAACAAGTCAAATCTTATTGATTGACTATCCTCACAACATCGAAAATCAAACAGAGGAAGTGATGCTCGGGTCGTAGGTAAAAGTTTCGACGAATCCAATTCGGAACATTGGACTCGTCGAATGAGCATCGACTGTACTTTGTTCTCGGCAAACATATGTTGAATAATTAAAACACTTGTTTTGACAGTGCAAACAAAGATGAAGAAAGATGACAGCAATGTCATAATCTCGAGAATCATAATTGAAAGCGTGTATCGAACTCCGACTAATTTCAAAACGAAGCACTGACAAGTTCATTTCTTATGGCGGTAGTTTTCAAAGCGGCGTTTCGTCGAGGCTGCCTTACGGCGATCCTTGTTCATCTCAGCTGATGTCCTGCGATTATGATATATTAGTTCGCGTCAATTCTAACGCAATCAATGGCGAGGACCGCTTTGGTGCTCAACATATCCAACCAGTCATCGCTACGAAAATCCAGGTTCAGGCCCGGGGCGCGCGCCTGATACCACCTCGCGTTCACAGCGAGAAATAATTGTTTCGCAAACGGTTTAATTACATATTCATCGGACCGAGTGGATATTCTATTAACTATTCTATTAACTTCTCAAACAATGACGTCAGTAACTACACGCAAAAGGCGTGCACAAAACGCTGCCCCACATCAATCTTGGGCCTCGGTACATGAGCCGCATGCACCGAACAGCCTTTTTTCCTCCAGCCTTTTTTTCCTCGCTCGTTCCTTCTCCCTTGCCGCTGATGTCGCTTTGCTCACTCCACTCCTCAACTTTCCATTGTAAGACTCAATTTGTATCTCAATCAATGCAAGATTCACGTTCCGTAACGTTATATTGCGCTTTTGCCGAGCAAAATTTATTCGTCCTCGGCAAGCTCGAGATGTATTCAGCGAAAAACATTTTTCCCAAATATAACGCAATCAAATTATCGGATACTTTTTTTTGGACTACGTGCTTGAGTGCTCTGGGTTTATCTATTTTGCATTTGGTTATACTGATCAGTACAACATGCTTAGTGCAACATGCCATGTTCATCGGCTTCGTTTCGTAGATTTTCTTATACTTCGTAAATTTTATTGTAAATTTTAATAAAATACTTTCCAGTTGATATTGACAATAATGAAGTTTACTAAATTAATTACTTAGTGATCGATTATTGAATGATCATTGATCTGATAATCTGTTGATTCAGTGATCTAATACTACAATATTTTAATGACTCAATGATCAAAACTGAAAGTGGCTAACGATTTTCATATTGTCTTATCACCGTACTCTTTTAGCTCAAATGAAGGAAAATATTTTCAGTATATTCTTAGACAATTTTCAATGCATAAAATACTTCGAATTATACTGGAAACGATTTTTGTTATTAGGGAGGGAATATTTTCGGTAATTCATTGTTTAATAACATGAAATCCATTGTTTGAACTTGTTTTTCTTCTCATTTTATAACTTCGAGTTTATTCATGTTGATTACTTCAGTTTTGAATAAAAATCACAGCAATAATTTCCCGATTGTATTGATTCGCAGCGATTCATTCGTTCTCCCGCAGTTCGTCAAATCACCGCGCAATTTTTTCTCTCTTAATACCTGGTTTTCATTTTGTCGCGACCAGTTCATCTTCTTTATTCAATGAAATCCCAGCCGCGCTGCTATTGTTCGTCATTTTATTCCAACATATTGACTTGATTATCTTTAGTTCGTTGTTTTCATTATGCTACGGCTGTTTTGCTTTTGTTCGTTCGATTACATTCATTTCAGCGAATTAATTCCATCGATTCTATTTGATTACGATCATTTTGTTGTCTTCGATGCAACATCTTTTCTTCTGAATATTTATTTATTTTACAAATGAACGTTAACAATAAAAAATATAACAAAGAACAGAACATCACATAACAAAGATCTAAAGAAAAACAAACCGATCTTTTTTTATAACGTTAAAATTTCCATCCAAGAACACGGTTCTAAATTGACGAAATTTTGATTCAACGATTTCAATCGTCAATAAGGGTAAGACTTAGGTTATCAGCTCTATACAAGTGCTGTTTAATTGGTTGCTCGGCTGACATATTTTATAGACGGCCTCTATAAGTACGTGTTTAGCGTTAAATTCAAATTGCGATCAAACACGCTGCATTTCATTATCGTCCATCGCGTTGATCGGGTTTCACTTTGCCCGGGACCGAAACCCCCGCAAAACGTTGTACGAGTTGTAAAATTTAGCGATCGTTCGCATCCACTTTGACAACAAAGGTATCGATTATAAATTTAATTAGTTTCCCGCCCATCGACTCACGATTTATTCATTGCAAAAGTAAAGCAAGATAAATAGCGGCAATGAAACAGCACATTGTCCATTGGATCGTGCAATCGTGCGTCTGCAATGTAATTCGCACGCTGGTCTTCGTGTAAAATCCTCGACAAATCCTCAGGCAGAGAGCAATTAATTAATTTGAAAAAGTTTAGCCGGAATTATTCGCAGGTAACGAATTACCATTTTCAAGAGCTTTCGTGTCCTCGGGAGCATAATCACTTTTCTTGGACATTTGAATCGTTCGAATTACAAAATTTGTCGCGACATTAATTGATATTTAATGACACTTAGTTATAATTGCTTTAGTTGTAAGGTAAACTTTCTCGCATCTAAGATTCCTCTGCTGAAATAACTTTTTCTTTTTTACTACAAATATTAGAGCGTCATTTCTCCGAATGAAAATATCAATTTCAAAGCGATTTTTGTTTAAAAGAATTCACAAAATTTTGTGCTTCAAATTAAAACTGTTTAAATCAATTTGAATCTGAATCTCAATTAGGGCAATAAAAAAAGCTATTAAAATTTGTTTGATGTGTCAGTTTCATGTTTATTTTGAATACACGTCCATTAGCAATTAATTTGTGAAGATGTATAACATAGATGTGACATTACTCAATTGATCAAGAAATAAAAGTTTATATTATCAGAGACGCATTACTGCCCTAAAGAACAGAAGTTATATATCTTGTCCGGAAGTTTACATCTTTAAACTAAATAGTCGGTGAGACTGTCGGACTGTTGTAAATTTTATATATAATCGCGGTGTTAAACATTAATTATATCGCAGCATAATTAGTACATTTCCCATACTAATTTCGTTTTCCGAACGTTGGGTAGTTCGTCGTTTACATTGTGTTATTTATGGAGTCGTTCGAGTAACTGAATTTTTCATGTAGAATCGTTTTATATTGTAAAGCAGTAACAATAGATAACAAAAAAGAAGAACTAATTTTAAATGGAGTAAACATTTCGCATTTATATTACACATTTCTTAAATGTAGAAAATCGTAAATAATCAAATACGCTAGAGGCATTGCATTTGGAAAATTATGGGCTTTAGAAATTTCATGAACGTGGAACGTTAATTAAAGTGATGCGTTTGTATTATTCATGTCTTAGAGACGTATTTGAAAATTACGGTTTTCATATAAATGTTCTTGGTTGCACAAGTGTATGGCTTTTAAACAAAATATCTGAATATTTCCAAAATTAAGTTGTATTATTTAAAAAATCAAACATTTTAATATATTAGGTAATCATTTTTTGCGAAATAAAACTTAATTTATTATATTACATTTTGTTGCTTGAGTAAAACAAAAATCTGTAAACTGTTTTATTAGATTTTAATGATCGTCGGAAGTGTTTTAAAAATGTTAATTAAAGTTTTATTTTACATTTCGCAATATGTTTGTATTGCAGTTATTAATACGTTACAACTCAATGAAACAAACAGAAACTCAAAAACGCTGTAACAATACATTCACATATCGAAATGAAACACAATTGCTTTAACAGTCCTGCATTAAATACGTGATATTATTTTTATATTTTAATTAACCCACTTTCTGACACAAAATGGGCTCTCATTTCACGGGGCTGTGTTGCATACAAATGCCGCAACGAATATTATGTGTTCTGTTCCTGGAAATTCCAATAACTCGATAAACATTGTTGATTGTTGATTTAAAATTGTTTTAATTGAAAAACAATATTGTGAGTAAATTTTGAATTCAGTATATAGATTTTATACATTTCAAGGATCGTACAAGCGCAACAGCATATCAACATTGTTGTTTCCCAATTGATTCATTCATATTATTCTTCCAGCGAACTTTCTTTTCTCTATTCCATTTATATTCGATTTATTTAACATAAATTAATTGCGAATTGGTATAAGGAAACAGTAGTGAAATGTGCAGTATTATCAAACGAAGAATGCTATTGTTTTATCGAACAAACAGATTTTTAATTAGAACTGAATATTTTTTATGTAATTCATTGTACATTTACAGAGTCAGATATGAGAAAAAAAATAGTCAAAATATTTGCATAGCCGCCTTCCACGCGATTTTCATTAGTTAAAATAAATGTACGCTTGTTTATTTGTATATTCATTTACTTATTTTTTAATTCACATTCGGCTCCTTTTCACATGATGCGTGAATGGCACAAACGGGATATCAACATAAATCAAAATTGCAACACACGCCAAACAAAGTGTCCACGAAGTTGAAAGCGTGAAAACGGATTGCCGTGGCGAGCTTCGTAAATAATCGTAAAATACATAATTTGGACCAATGGGCTGCCACTAAAAAGCCTCCATTAATCCTAATCTGGCTATTCAAGTGAAAGCCTCAAGGAATTGATCAATTTTTCTGGCGATTCATCTTTCAGCCGTAAAGCTCTGAATTGATCCTGTGCGCGTTATTAACCGTCTCTAAACATGTCGCCGGGGAGCCGGGAGAGGGAAGGCTACGGCTTCGTTTGCCGCTGGAAAACTTGGCAGTCCAGGTGTGAGAAACGGTCACAATGCATTGTCACCAATTGGACCCTCTCTATCCGTAAGTTGCGACGCAAAATTTATGGGACTGCCTCACGTCGCTTAGTGTCGCAAATGTGTCTTTTAGGCTGGAATCTCCGCGAGACAAATGCTCTTATTTGTACACATCCTGTTCATTGTATGACGTATCGCCGGGGAACGAAAATTTCCGTCGGCTGCTTGAAACGCCCCCGCCCGACCCTTTTCATTCGATGCCGATCATGATATAAGTTTGCTACCTGTTCAACGAGAAGACAAGGCATTTGATAATCGACGGATCGATTTTTTGCTACCATCGTCCGTTGTTTTCCGAGGCCCCGAGTAACGCCCCGGATGTGGACGGCCCTGGCCTAAGCCATTTTCATCTACCTCGTTTATCTCTCTTCAATTTTTGCGTTGCGCCTCGGTCACATCTTTTTTATCCTTCCAGCTGCTTACTTGTTTTTTGTATGCACATCCTTTTATTTTTTTACTTTACTTTATTGAGTATTTTCTTAGAGGAAGCAGTGCACCGATTTCCAAGTTTCGAGTTACTTCCCGACGACGCGACGATTTTCGACGATTTTTCTCCGACGGCTGTAGGATGTTGTAAACATCCCGGGGGCGTTGTCGGGTGATATATGTTGTTTGGATTTCATTCATTTCGAAGTTTATAAGGCCGATTTCGAAAACAAATAAATAGATTTCGAATACGGGTGGCAGTGAATTAGAACAAACGAGATCGCGATCGTCGACAAAGTCGGGGTAATGGCGCTCGGTTCGGAAGTAATGATCGTGACGAGGGAAAGTGAAAGTCAATGACTTTGTTATACTCATGGGGAAATTGTCGGTCGTCTGAGTACTGGCAAAATGTACTTTTTAACAGTTTTCAAATTATAACTTCCATAACTTTTACATCATTAATTAAGCCAAGCTGAAATGAAAGTCGTACAATTGTTATTTTCATAAATATTAGAAAATTACTCTTTAAAGTAGCCTTACTGTTCATAGAAAGCTGAAATGATCTCCGGCGCACATGTGCGCAACGTATGTGAGCAGAATTTTCAAGACGATTGTAATCTAAACTCTAAGATAAATCACATTCTGATTTTAAAAATTTCAGAAATTGTATCCAAAATAATGATATTTCTGAGTGTAATTGTTTATATATACCTCTGCGATGATCATAGAAATCTATTTCTCAGTATAGTTAGATACAGTATCAAATCAATATAAATCGTGTGCAATGAAGATACATTACATTATTTGTTAAAAAAGGTAGAGTTACAGTGGATCATCAAATCGTTAGAAAGAAATTTCAGCAAAACTTTCAATTAGGGCTGAAAAATTGTAGTAATGATTGATTATTTTGCAATCGCGGAAAATGATGATTATTAATTGTAATTTGTTTTTAGAGTAATTATTTTTCCTTTTGGTTGCAATTGATTTCAGTCAGATTCGTTTCCCGAGATGTTGAACGCCGCACGGACGATCGCGCAGGGTGATTTTTCGAACTCACATGGTTAATTGAAATTTATGGGCCAGTTTTTTCCCGGGATGCGGGGGTATTTGATGCCAGGCGATAAAAACAAACGACAGCGCGATCACATGTCCGAGCTTTTTTTTGTAATTATGATACGGGTGGTTTCATTTTCAGTTAAATACTTAATAACAAATTTTTACTGTCACTTAATCAGACAGGACTCTGCTATTGGACGCACGAATCATATTTTTTATTTTGATATTAAAATTATGTTTTTATATTGTTGAGATCGATCGCGAAAACGAAATTGTAAATCACTTTTCTTCAAGAGTCGAGTGTTTGTTTATCTGTGTCTTTATCTTGGGAGACGTACTCTCGACCCAGTTTCCCTCATAGGGAAAATGGACTTCTTTTCATTCTGTCGAGCGATTTTTTTTCTTTTCTAAAAATGTGACGTTTTACGGCGATTTTCTACTTCAAATTTTGTGTCGATTGAAAAAATATTCTCGATACGATCGGCTCTCGTTTATAGCGAAATGCATAAATTTTCAAGGTTTGTATTTGAATTGATCGCGATATAAATTACACATTTTGTACTACCAAGAATGAAAAATACAAACTAAAAAATGGTTTGATTAAAAATTTAAATTTAAACTTTATTTTTTTTGCGTACTCGAAAACGACAAAATAGAAGTTTATGTTAAATCTGACTAAATAAATTTCTCATGAACCTTTCAAAGATATTGATCAAAATTTTTTGGTTAAAAATGAAAAAAAAATTATTTTTGAGCTTCATAGCCTTGAAAAGTTCTTGAATAAAAACGAATGTTTACAATTAAAATAGTTATGTTGCTCAACTGTTCGTTGAAATAATAAAAATATTGTAAAATCAACAATAATGTATTATATGTTTTTTGTACACAGTAAATGAAATTAAGTCCATAGATATTTCACCTTCATAGACGGATGTCTAGTGAAAGAAATGGGATAATCCAATTTGCGGGAGAAATATCAAATTTTTCTACAGTTTTGGCGAAATTGGCAAGGAAAGAACAAAATACTACAAGCTTTTAATAAAATTACTATCGTATATTGTCTATTTGATTTTTTATACTAGTAACAATGAAACCAACTAATTTATTTGGCGTTCAATGTTATCTTAAATCGATAGAGATTTCACACGAGATGAAATCTCTGAATAATTATAATCATTTATAGATGCGAAGAAAATATCAGATACAAAATATCAAATGTCTCTGGCTAGAAACAATGTCAAGACTGTCATTTGTTTCACTTCTAACATAATCAGATTCTAACACACAATTTTCGAATTTAAACTTGAAAAGTATGCTAGCATTGGAATATGAATAAGCTAGATCAAGACTTTTTTTTTATTTTTAATTTTTGTATAACTTCAGAGATATTTTTTGAGAGTGTGTGTAAATATAACATACTTTTTCATCAAAGTAAATACCTTTTGATTCCTGCAACTTTAACAGGATTCAATAAGTATGCTATTACCAAAATAATGTTTTGCAACTAATCAATATTTATATAATCGAATAAATTTTAAGATAGAGTCACGTCATTTTCACGTTCAACATTCACTACACATCCAAATTATGATGTGCTACGAAGTTGTGATCAATTTTTTTTCGTCTGTCAAACGTAATTTTTACCTTTCTGTCACGCCCTCGAAATCCGAAACATTAAAATTCAATCGTGCATTTCGTCGATCATATGCATTCGCCCGTGAAGCTTATGGCGCGAACCCGGTATCCACGTTTTACCGGTGACTTTTATATATTTAAATAAATGAAAAAAACAAAAGACATCGCACAGAATAAACGAACTAAAAACAAAATTTAAAAAACTCGAGTAACAAGAAAAGAATTGTAGGAAACGAGAAACGGGGCGACTCGGTGTTCATTGACATTCATCAGGCGCGACATTACAGCAGCCGTGCAATCCTTCATTCACGGTTTCCACGCAAACAAATTCTTAAGATCAATATTTGTTATTCGCCCGGCTGAAAGCGAGAGCCGGCGAAAAGTAGCAACTCCGGTGTGCGCGCGATTCAAATTGTGCCGTATTTCTTGCCGAAATTCACATGTGCGTCTAGCAAAACTAATAACGATAATTAAATAACGTCAGCTGGATATCCCGCGAGCACGCCGTCTCCGCGCATCCCAGTTACAGACGCCTCTTCCTCTCGGCTTCGTCCCCCTCCCCCCAACCGCCCCACTCTATCAGCGCGTCGCCGTTTTTCTCTTGTCTTTCTCGCGGTATCGCGCCGTCTTGCTTCGTTTTTTCCCTCTCTTTTTTCTTTTATTCATAAGATCTTTTTGCGATTCTGTGTTCGGCCAGCGATTTCGCATCAAAAAAATAATTTATACGAAATAAAGCGGCCGAAGCGGCTGACCATATGCCGAGGCACGACTCAGCCCACGGGTAATTACAAGGGATGCTGCATAGTGCATAAGGGTGGGAGGTCGGATTTTGAATGGTGGGGCGTCGCGTCTATATAAGTCTGGTCCTAACTCTTGAAAGGTCACAGTCGGCACGAATTTCGAGGGTTACGGTGGCTCGGTGTCCTTGCCGGCGCAGTCTCTGCTACACGTTGTTTGTGTCTGCGCGCCTCTCGCGCCGGGACGAGCCGCGTAAACAATCCGATTGACGGAGCGGATCAGTGCGCCGCGCGCAGCCCAACTAATGACATTGCGCTGAGGGAAGCGCTCGTGCGGTTCGTGCCAGTGAATAACAATAACAACGCCGGATTAGAAACGACAGGCGACGGTCGCAGGATGCAGAAGACCGTGCTGTTGTCGACGCTATCGATTTACTGGTGCGCGATCTTGGCCTCGGGCTTCGACCTTGGGCCTTTCGTTCGGATCGCCCAGTGCAGGTCGCAATGCATCCGCGAGCACAGTATCGACGGATCGTGCGATTGGTACCTCAATCGGATGGAAACCCAGTGCAGTGAAGTGAGTCCATAACAATTCTACAGTTTTCCGTTGTCGTTTTCGTTCTCGTTGTTGTTGTTGTTGCTGTTGTTGTTAAGTTCGTGTAGTACACATACGCGATGGGTTGTTTTTGCGTGCCGATTTTCGCTAACGATTGCAATCAAGCGAGAACTTGTCCACCTGCGTTACTCGAATACGTGAAAATCGGTTTGTACCTTTTATCAATCCCGACACCAACCGCATTTTCGTGCAGGGCTCGGAGCAAATAAGATTTACGCAAGAAAGGAAAAAAAAAGTCCAGAAATAAGGCCCATAAATAAGTATCAGGGAGACAATTCGGCCGGTTCGGAACGATTTAATTACCGATTGCGTATCGAATAGAAGTTGGCCATCGGTCGGGTTTCTGAATGCAAACAAGACACTTTTTGCTTGCAATTTATTTCTCTATTCTCTCGTGAACAAGCTTCCGAAGGAAAGAGAACTCAAGGGAGACAATCGCCCCGAACGAAATCACGATCATAATTCAAAGCTAACAATGCAGCTCTTCGGTAGCATAATGGTGCACGTCGACTGGGTACTGCCTAAACCTCCAGCAGGACACAATCGATTCCCCGGAAAAGCACGATCGCGTTAGCAAAGCGTACCGACTGCTAACGTCGTTTTAGTCGTTTCTGTCGTCGCCGTCGCCGTCGTCGTCGGTGTCATCGTTATCGTCAGCGTCGTCATCGTCGTCCTCGCGACGATGAGAGGATTGCATTCGGCAACGTTGCTGGCGATAACTGATCTTCCATGGAGCGATAAATCTTCAAGACCGTCTGTCTTGTGCTTTCGCGTCGGTAGGGAGATGAACGGAAAAGCAACGGTGGTCCCTCCCTAGTCCCTAGAGACGTCACGTACCACGAGCAACAGTGAGCGACCCACAAATGAAAGCACGAAAATCGTCGGACAGATGGGCTGCAAGATTAACCAGCACAATGGATGTACGTGCGAGGGCGTTGCTCATTTGGGGCCGCTCATGTCTTCGCCGCGAGAAGGAATAATGGGGTCCGGGTATTCCACGAAATTGCATTGACCCACGTGGCGCCCGCTTAATAAAGCGCGAATGAAAAATGTCTCCATTATTTCGGACCCCTCGATTGTCGAACAGTTGTTGCGCCGGGCGACAGGGGGCGGCACGTTACAACCCGACCGGTCGCGTTGTTCGCGGCATAATCTTGTGGATCGGTTCTAATGCCTTTGCAAAAGGGCACAAGCAAATAGGCAATTGTGTTGACGATGCCACGTAAATTGATTAAATGATAAGAGGGTTCGTCTATCCAAGAAATGATGCGTCAAAAGTATTGTTGATCGTGGGATGGTACGATAGATCGCCGTTGCGCGCACCTTTTTCTTGGATCGAGATTTCTTATTTGTTTTCGTGATCGTTGTCTTGCACACGTGGGACGCAAAAAGAAATCTGACCACCGCGTCCGCAGTTTATTGCTACTTTTGCCGGACGCGTTGTAACAGCCACGCTTTTGTGCATAACGAGGGCCATCCTTTGGGCGGGGACGATGTTCCTCCTTTGAAATTTCATTTCGTTCGTGGCTCCCCCTGAACGGCATCGAGCGATTAATAATTCGGGCTCGCAGTGCGCAGTCCTCTCGTTCTTTTGAGGCCCATGGATTTATCACGGCTGCGCTCACGCGCCAAATGTAAATAAAACCCGATAAATTATCATGTACGAGAGAACCAACCGCGTGGTTTAATTATTCGCGGGAATTCGCGTCGTCAATTCGATGTTATCAGAGGCCACGTCGACGACCATCGATAACGACTATCGCGGCCCGTAAATCTGCTTTCCCCGATCCGAAAAAATCAATGATTCGTGCGCGTCGGTGATTCGGGCCCCGTTTCGGGTTACCAGGCAAAGTTGTCGTCAAGTCCTCGTTAGGTCATTCCCCGGAATGGACAAGAGGTAAAGAAACGGGAGAAGAAAAAAAGAAATATAAAAAGAAGAGAAGTCGCCGGCCCGGGACATGTTCTCGCGAACCCTCGACTAAAAAATCGTTCGGCCGAATATAATTAATTGCGTCTCGCTCTAATGATATCAAATTGAACGAAATTGGCTACCAAAAATTAGGGCTTCGAACGTTCCTTTTATTACACTACGTCGGACTTTTTTCCGCTCACTTATTTTATTTTTACTGATTGTGGGATGGGGTAACAAAAGGTGGTTATTACCGAGGAAACTGAGATTTCATTAGAAGCTGATCGGTATGTTTTGGGATGCGTCATTAACGCTACCGCTATAGAGCTTTGCCGAGATGCAACAGCGAATGATGAAGAGAAGAAAGGCGGGAGGGAAAAAAAGAAAACGCGAAAAAGGATTCTGAAACAGGGACCGACGCGGGGTACCCCAATAAATATGAAAACAACAACGAGACGCGATGCCTGCTATATTCAAGTCGGAGAGCAGGTTGGAGGCTAAACAGAGCCTTGGTTCTGCTCCTGCCTCCCTGACCCCCTTTTGTCGTCCTTCCTTTTCTCGAAATTCTCCTCAATCGGGAACGACTCGTGATGGTTTTTATATTCTCCTTTCTTTGGTCTCTCCTCTTCTTCAATCACACTGGAAATTTCACGTGCCTTGTCCCTAAAACAAGAACCTTTTCATTTCTGATTTCAGTGTTGGCACAACTGCGAGGTCGTGGAATTCGAGTGGGACAAGACTAAGTCTATGTGCGAAGGAGACAAGGTCCATCGTGTAAGTACACTTTATTTTTTCTACATCCTTATTTTTTTTCCTTCTTAATGCTATTTCTATAAGAGCGATGTACATCGATTGTCAAGCAAACCGTCTACATGTGTTTGCATAACAATATCCAAAGAATTTGCTTTTGTTGCCACGCGGGAAACGGGGATGATTTTGAGAGCGATAAACACGACGGGTGCATAATTTTCGCGCGATATCCGCAAGTTGTATTGATATCTGTCCAAGATACGGAACCTCGGGACGAAACGCGCTCGCCGGCTGATGCTTTGATAAACAAAAATCGTATATATACACATTTATGCTCCAATGCTTCCGTTTTTCAGCTTTATCTCCACGTAATGACTCTTCAAATCTACCAGCACCGATTCATGTTGTCAGTGTCACTACGATATTCAATGCCACCCGAAGCGACCTTTTCGTATTTATTATCAAAACGTGTCGTACCGTTCATTATGTCTTGCGATTCAATAATGCCGATTTCGTTTAGCTTTTAACACGATCGGAACTGCGGACTGAAAGAAGGGGAGGTATGATTTAGAGGGTGGTCACTGAAGAAAAGGGACCTCGGCTCCGTCAAAAGCCGACTATAATATATCTGCCGAAATAAGCAGCGCATTATCCGGTCATGCATCTGATCAAGATACCGCGATCTCGTATTTCTGTTCTCTTTTTCGAAAATCGATCGTTCGGAATCGGGGTAATCTCGCTGTCGTTTCTCGTTACCTCATAAAAGAAGATCCTCCAATCTCGAACCGACGATGCGCGAGAAAATTCTGTCGGTTCCCGAGAATACCCCCGGCTTTTGAGACTCACGAATAAGAAAAAGACCGCGACGAGGACGAAGAAGAAGACGAAAAAAGAGGACGCGCGAGAGGGCGGGGGGAAGAGACGGAGCCGAGGGAAAAAAAACCGCCTGAATGCAGCGATCCATCCTACCATGTCTCGACGCATAAAGCTTACCCTTCGGCTGTTCAAATCGTGCTCGGGCCTTCGAGTGGGGATAAAGGGAATATGAGTGGGACAACGCCACCGCATATATAGGCGCGTTCGCCAACACGGCCGAGAATGAACAGAGACGGCGACACGTCGAGAAAAAAGAAATGAAAAAGGGACGAGTCAAAGAGGGTCCAGGGAATACGAAAATTTCACGCGGTAAACGATCGTTATGAGGAAAATCCGTGGAAGCGGCTACCTGCCGATTTTCACAGAATCTATGGTGGGAGAGCGAGAAAAAAGTTGAAGAGAGCAAACGAAAAGAAGCATTACGTGCCCCAGTCGAAAAAACATGCTGTGGTCTTCTTTCGGACGGTTACAAAACGACGAGGACGGGCTACTAAATTACGGTCACGGAACAATCAAATTCGATAGACCCGCGCGGCGAAAGAATTGCGAGGCAAATTAAAAGTGGCCAGGTTTCCCTGACATTGGCCCGGTTCGTTAATTAACGTGGTCAGATGAAAGAATCGACCGACGTTTTCCAGACAGAAGCAAATTCTTACTGTCATCCACGATGAGTTGAGCAATTTGAATATGCTCAAAAGCTTGTTGAAACTAACGTTTATGTGGAATATTGTTAAAAAATATTTTGAATAGTCGGACATAAGAATGAAATGGGGATTCTTTTTATGATAAAGAAATATAAAACTTACTTTTTCAAAAATTGATTGTCTGGAAATTGAATTTACTTTGAACTTTTTCCGTATTAAATATTCAACTTTAATTCACAAAAACACAAAATACATCAACGTGTTTCAGGTTATACTGTTAAACATTAACTTTTATACAAAATTTTTAACTTTGATTTAAAATATTGATTCATAAAACAAGTAATAGCATAAAATTTGCATTAAAATTTTAATTTCTGAGATGATATGTAAAGTTGAGTGACAAAAAATGAAAGAATATCAATATTTGTACGAAAAATAAACATTTATGCGTGTGTTTGTTTAATTATTTATATTTTTCTCAGGCTTTGATTTTACATTGTTCATTTAACAATAAGATAAAAGATTCCAAGAAAATACTATAACACTTTGTTAACTATATTACACGTAATTGCGATGTTTATAATTAAATGGTACACAATGGTAAAATACCTTTATTTTCAGCAAATTTTTTTATCAAAGTATAGCTTTCAAATACTTAAGAGTAATTGTCGAAATACGATTGAATAAAACAAAAATCTAAAAACATGTTAAAACAAATGAGGTGGAGCAATAACTACCTACCTACATTCAGAAAAATTGAATATTACAATTTACTTTAATAATGATAAAGTTTAACTAAGTTTTGTAGAGAAAAGCAATTTTGTTGTTAATCAAAAGTCCACGAAACCATGAAATGTATTAACTTTTGTCATGTATTTTTCTCAGTGTATTCTCGCTAAGTGACTTTTGCTGAGAAATTCTCAACTGAAATTTAATTTATTACAGTGTCCGGCATGTCAAACAGCCTGCAACTACCATCAAGGTCGTTTCCCGGAGCAGTACCTACCATCAATGCTGCCGGCGCCGCGCAAAGGGCCGGTCGTTCTAGGAAAGTACGACGTGGCTATCGTTCTCCGCAAAGTCTACAAAATCTGGTCGGTTATGGAATACTATCCAGGAGAACGAGCGCCAACACTACGCCCAGATACCTGGATCATCGCCGTAGTGGAAGGTGGCCTGCAGCACTACAGCTGGGAAGAGTGGGTGCCAACCCTCGACTCCTTAAGACAAGGTCCCTCGTTCTTCGAAGCAACCATTTCCTGGACAGATGTAGAGGATCAACTGAAACGACAACAAGCCCTTGAGCAGAAGAAGTTTAATGACCGAGTAAGACAATTTTTCCTAGAAAAGTACGGCGAGAAGGTGCTAGTCGAGTGGCGCGATCAGGATGCCAATCAAGAGTCAAAGATCCCAGATGATGTCTTCAAGCGGTTCTTTTTCAAGAGACGTACCGACGAAGCTGAGGGTCAACCAATTGATGATAATTCCAAACCATCTACTGGTGACACGTTACGATACTTACTGAAGCCAGAGGATCTGCCAAAGGAAACTTACGTGGTGTCCTGGGAACCAGAGACGGGAGGATTGATGGGTAACCAGGTAGCGGATAGTAACAGTGCGCAAATCAGCTTACTACCCGGTATTAAATACAAAGTTCGAATCGCATCTAACGATGGTCCCGGCAGCTTCCCTATTGAGATCGACACTAGGCCTGATTCAGTCCAGGTAGTAGGCATCAAGAAGCCTGATAATACAACAATATTGGCCGTTTGCGCCGCCGTTATGTCACTGTCTATTCTGGTGATCATCGCAGTACTCATCAGCTTCTGCCGACGACGTGATTATAAAGATGATGAGAACGTATGATATCGCGCCTGGTGCTGTTGGTGCCGCGATCGCGGTAAACCCACAGAAGCAAGTTGACTACCACTACCTCAGGTCTTTTCTTCGTTGGCGATCGTGGCCAAGCTCGAATCGCGTGAGGACGAGGGATTCACGGCCAGTGTTTTAGAATGAATTTCATTTCTTTTTGCGCCCTTAGACAGCCAAAAACATTTACTGCATTTGCATTTCTTTCAGTCCGACTTTGCGGTCGCGCCGACTTGACACCAAAATGTAACCCTGTTTCGACGTTGTTTATATTAAACGCGCGTGTAAATGTTTCATCGCCCCTGTAAATTATTGCTGTCGTATTCCGTAACATCGTCAATGATTTCTTAATTACGAGTCTATTGTTGATTTATAAAAGGCAAACGCTTGTGTGCGTATGAGTGTGAGAGCGTATACTTGAATTATTTGTAAATAGCATGTCGCCTGTCGCGTCTCGTGCTCAACATGCAACGAACAGACTGTACAAAGTTCCTATTATCACTTTCGCAAATTACAATTGTCGTTTGATTATTTCGGCAACGTTCAATAACGATTTGCGTTTATCATTATTTGACTTTCGTCTTTAACCATCGGTGATCAATTAATTACACCAAATCATTGTATTTATTTGTAAATAGCTGTCACCCTTTGTACATATCTTTCTACACTAGGCTGTAACAAAGCTTCTTATCATATACAAAAGTATATAAATATTACTATTATGACTATTATAATGATTATTATTGAAATAAAGATCAGAATTGAAAATAATTAAATATCTGTATGGTTTTGATCCACTTTGTCCTGCCTTTCGGGAGACCAATAAAAGTATGCATGACTTTTTGCGACTCGCCAGGCCATCGCGTGTAACTGGAGAGAATCAATTAACTTCGCTCCGAGCGAAGGCATCGGTCGTTTCCCACACGCGGACCTCCTTTTCACTATTTTCTCGACCACAAGAGTTAAACGAACCGCCCCGATCGTTTCGATTTACAGCGCGCATTAATCTCCGCGCCGTGAAATTCGGCATCGCGCGCGACCTAGCCAATATAAGCCTATCCACGAGATACCACCGCGGGGATACAGTGGATGTAGCAGCCATCTAACATGGGATTAGGCTCGACACGGTATTCAAAATGCGACAACATCCAAAGCCTGAAGAAATTTTAAGAGAGCACATTCCGTGCAGCCTCCGCTCATGCATTATTCACGTTTACTAAGCTACTTATTTTGAGTATTCATCTATCAATAATTCGTCGTTTGTTTCCGTTGTATAGCATTTGACTCCAACTATTTTTTTACACGATCACAATTATTCACTTGGCTTATGAAATCGCGGCAAGTAAACGTTGATGACAACACGATATAAATACGTGGAGAAAAAAGTTCAGTGAACGTAACGTTAAAAATAGCGTTAACATTCATACTCTAATTCGAGTTCATACAGCATGTCAAAACAACGTTAAGTACTGGTTTCATCTCAGAACTTGCTGATAAGTTTAAATAAACAACGAATCTTGATGAAAATGAACTTTTTGTTAGTGCATTGTTGAAAGTAAATAATTCTTCTTTATACGACTATTCAGCTCGTTATGCAATTGAAAAATTATTTAATTTTTACTGTTTTATTTTTTTTCAATGCAAAAACGATCAAGCGATTGACCTCGGTCAAATTAAGTCTAACCTTATATTCTTCAATTACCAAAAGTTCAATGAAATATAACAAAACATGTTTCTCAATGTGGAACTTTGAAGAAACAAATAAAATAGACAGACTGAAAAAAAGCAAGTGGGGATTCATCATCGAATACTGGAGAATCCGGCAGTTCTTTTTTATCATTTTTCCATTCATCATTATTTCGAACTCCGATTACAACGACGCCGATTAACGATCCTCTTTATCGGGACTATGATCGGAAACGCCGGCGAGGAATAATGTCCGCTGCACGAGATCCGTTCGCGGAATCAATTTCTGTCACGGCTGTACTTTATTGAAATGATTTCTACTTCTACGTATTAAATTTCATTCGTGCGAATCGTGCAGCCGAATGAATGTGATAATAATTCGAGTGCTCGATCGGTGGCAAGGAGCTGCTGGCAGTTAAAAAAAAAGGTAAGGAGAACAAAGCGTGGTCTATCGCACGTTGTTTTCTAAACTGCCAAGTGGCCAACCTCATGTAAAAGACTATTAATCACCTAATGATTGATTACTGCAGTCAAATCAATTCCTGCGAATCGTAATACTTTAATTAAAACGGACTGATAAAACCCGGAATCGGAGCAATGCGTATTTGGTATAATCCGATCGCTTTAATTATAGGCACTTTTATTTGCCGAGGATTTCGTAAAACGGATTCGGCTGTTGGTTTTACGGCTTTCGTCTGTTTGAGGATGATCGCGCGAAAAAACAAACGTTGAATAGGCGTTATAATATTTGTCATAGCATACTTTCCGGCTCGGTATCGTTGCCAAATATTTTCTTGCGGCGAGGGACGAGAAAAAAAACGCACTGTCGCTAAAGTGCGTGAGAGCGAAAAAAGTCACGTACCCGATTTCGAATTATCATAACAAACGCGGCATTTTCTTGTCGGAGGATTACGGCGAGCAACAAAATAGAAATGACTAAAAGGCTCGCTTTTTTATCTTCGTCCCTCTTCGACCTGCGATTTGTTTATTTACTTCAACGTAAAATATTTATTCATTGACTTTCGTTTGCGTTCCCGTCGACATTGTTGATTTTTGGTCTGGAATATTGTAATTAGATTTCTGACTTTTTAACAAAAACGTTTCCATCGCCGTGAAAATAAAGTTCCATATCGAATTACAATTGGAAATAATATTTGTATCGGTATGACTAAGACTAACTTTAGTCAGCTTGCTCATGTAGTACGGTTATATGAAAGGAGTACTTCGTTGGTATTTTGTAAATGAGAATTACGTAAATTTTGTAATAGCTGCAGCGTAAAAGGGACGATGCCCGAATGAAACATTTTCCAGTTGTAATGCCGTGCATTTATTTTGAAATAATAAGAGGTAAAACATTGTCAATTTCATTTAATGAACGTTAAACAAAAGTTGACATGTTTTCTTTATATTAACTGTTGAATAATTAAACGATCTGGAAATGCATTCTGCTTTTATGTTGACATTACGTTTCGCGCTACGAAAACAAGTGTTTTAAAATAAGTCATATTTATTCACATTTTTAAAATACATTCAAATATTTCAAAAACTAAATGTTGAACACGTGATATGCCATTGAACCAACAACAGATTTGTAATAGAACGCTGGATGTTAAAATAATAACGAGCGTTCTTTTAACATCCAGTGTTGTATTACCAATATATTCCTAATTCAATGGCATTTCTGCCCGTGTGGGATGAAACCCGGCTCTAATCGAGAAATAAAATGAGTATCGTTCACGATTACGAGGAAACAAAATTTCAATTTAAACAAGCACCGGAAAAACCTGTAGGTTTGATCAGGCAAGTATGTCAGAAATCAACTCGAATGCCATTGTTCAAATGGACCTTATCAACGCTAATTTGACGGAGATCGGACTTCGATAAAGCATTCCATTGATCGGTCTGTTATTGTTATCCTCATTAAGACCACATCAAATAATATGGTAAACCCCATTACATATCTACTAGAATATGAATAATTAATGTTTTACAATTCAAGTTTCCTCTTTTCACTTTCGTGTTTTCAATGTCTTGGTATAAATCATTCCGAAGTCGTCGATATCAAAATTCTAGTTTGCGTTTGTATAATGAAACGAATAAATTTGTTCAATGACCGATGTCAGATCCTATAAATTTCTTAAATTTCACCTCGCCAACAGTGATTTTTGTTCGTCTCCCCGATCGATACCGCAATTAAATGAAAAAAAAGAGGAATTTTTCGCCAATCCATGCTGTAACCCCCAGCGAATCGTTCTCGTCGTTTGCAATCCAAAACGAAATCTTATCACTTACAATCAGCGGGATCATTTGACACTGAACTTAGCAACCTGCAATCGCATTCCATTAGCTGCCAACGTTCTTGCTATTATCTTATCGATGCGTGAGGGGAAAGAAAATAGCTTTTAGTCTTCGCAAGAAGTGAATCCTATTGAATCGCGAAAGTATAAGATTTCTTTTGCATCTACCGTCGTGTTCGTTCACCAAATTTTGATTTCATAAATGTCGTCAACGATGAAAAGAAAAACGGCGAAGAAAAAAAGGTGATGCCAGCCAAGAGCGCTACAAGGACGCAGACAAGCCATAAATCCCGCCCGACATCTGTTACCAATCCTCTCTTAATCTGTTCCGTCTCAAAATTTAATCTCACTTTCAAACGCGGTAACAAATGGCACTCACCACCCCGAACGTCCCGTACCTCATTACCCCTCCCTCCCTCTTCAATTTTTTCGACCTCCGATCGTTACGTCACCCCAAGAGTTTCCCTTGAAATGGGTCAAATAAAGCTTATTACGTGAACTTGGGTTATTCAACCCAGTGATGAAATCGTCGAGCCCTGTCCGTTGAACCCAACCTATTGTCGGAAGGCCGTTCGCCAGGTACATTGAAATGCAGCAGCCAACGAGGCGTGTGCGCCAGTGTCCGTGACTTGTTCCATGTCGAACGGAAAAGTGTGCCGTGACCTCAAACTTGGTCCCGTTATCCACACGTAGTCTTGGACTCTTCCGCGGCAGTCTTGACTGAGAAGTCAAGCCAAGATGATATCGTTCCTAGTGCAACTCTTTTTGCTGATTGGCCTACGCGATTTTGCTCCTACGGACAATCGACCATCCAACACGCTTCTGACAGCTGTTTTCGGCTTGACCGCCCTACCAATCGGATTCGCAGCCGGTCCCAGGTAGGACTACCTGTCTTCCTCAGCCGCGATTTAGTCTAGCGATCGTGTCTTCGTTCCTCTTTTTTCTTTTTCGGTATCTAATTTTGTGATTCTTTTGTAGTGCTTTCGCGTCCTTCGCCGTAGAAACAATCTTTTCTCATTTGCCTGCTTTGAATCGACCAGATAATCCGATAATTGCGTGCGCTTCTCTCGGAATTAACTGATACACGTGATTAGGTTTCATTAGATTGAACAATTTTTGTTACAGCAAAGTGTTCCACCGTCTTTTTTCAAAGTTTTTCTTTTCAAACATAAAAGACGTGCCTTATTCTATTGTTTGCAAGAATTAATTTCGAGAAGAGTTTTTAATTAAGAAAAATGAGTGTTGAAACTTTAATATCAGAAGAAATCTAGATGTGCCATATCAATAAATTTGACAAAAAGTTGCTTACATTCTAGAGAATTTATTTTAATTACCAGCATTAATTACAAAGTTTTAGTTGTTCTAATTGACGAAAAAGTTTTTTCACTGCGAAGAATTTATTTTTACCGAGCGAATATCACGGATTCGAACAAGTACAATAATCATAAACTTGAACTTGAACTTCAGTCTAACATAGCGATTCAACTTTGCCTTACTTCGATTAATTTAGCACACATTTTTATCTTTAGAAAATTCTTTACGAGCAACGAAATAATTCAATTAAAATCCTTACTTCGTTTCAATTAATTTTTTTCTTTTTTTTTACATTACAATAAGCATGGACATTCTTATTTAAATAATAATGACTGATACTTGGTCGAAACAAAAAGCAATTTCATGCACGTTAAGCAAAACCTTGGGAAAAATACAACTGACACTTTGTGTAATCAGGGCACTCGTATCCCTCCGAAGGATATTATGTAAAATTGAATCCACTTGTTTGCGTTTAATTTTATTCGCACCGAATGTAAAAATTAAAGTAATTACCAGCGAAGTTCGCGCGCATCCATCTATTTTTAGCCTCGGGAGTGTCAACTTCTTTCCAGCTAAATGAGTTTTAATTGAAAACAGAGGAAGCTTTATACGTCGCGTGAGCCCCTAAGAGATAATAAGATAAAATAATCAGTGCATGATTCATGTGAAATAGAAAACCGTTTGTATAACAAAGAGTTACTTTTACGTTTAATTTAACCGAGAAAGAATAAAGTATTATAATAAAATGGTATATAAAATTATTCGCTCGTAATAACACTATTTAATTAATTCATTTATAATTAATAAATGGTGTGTTAAGTATAAAAAACCGTATAATGTTATTTCTCAATTTTCTAATAAAAATTTCATTCACCCTTTAATGAACAAAGCATGACATACAGATACAATAGTACTTCGTACTGCTACGTTTGGTCTAGAAAAAAGGCAAAAAATAATCGCATGTTCTTATTGGTCACATTTGTAAACATACACTATTAAACCATCGCTTCACCCCTTTACAATTTCGGCTTTTACTTATCAAATAATTGATGCATACAGTGAAAGCAGAAAACTACACTAGGAAAAATATATGTTGTAGCGAAACAAAGCTGCCAATACCAGGTATTGTCAACTTTTTTTAATGTTACTCAAACATATTAATTTTTCCCAGTGTAATGTCAAAAGTGATTCCCGAGAAACAAAAGGTCAGATTAATCGCAACGAACGGAAATCAACTCCGATCGCGTCGAATTTAATTCCGCTTATGCCGCCGCGAACGTAGAGCAAACGAATCAACTCGGCTCGTTGTATTCGATTATGAAAGTGAACGAAAAAAGAGTGGCCGTTGTTTGAGAATCGTCAATTGAACGAAAACGAAACCACGTTCGGCATTTTATTCTTTCGCAAATTCAAGACTCCTGTGAATACGGTCGGCGACCCCGTCGGAGGGGAAAAACTTGTCGAATTTCAAGTCCAATATCGGTTCGCTGGGGAATCAAAGAAATGTTAATGTAATATTACGTTACACTCCTTTTGTTGACTCGCGGGTCTAAGCGCGGACTGAAATGTAAATATAAGTGGAAATGCTTTTTGCCGTGCAGGTATGTACCGAAATGGAAAAAACAAGCTTGCGAGGTCCCTGCATCGCAGCACCCGAATTCTCATTACGTTTGTGACGAGGCCGGCGAGGTGAAATGTTTACCCGGTGAGTTGATTTTTCGATGAATTTCACACACGCGGCGCAAAAATGAGCCTTTCACGTGTTTCATCTATCACTCAACTTTTGTCCTTATGTCAAAATCAGGATGGACAGGGGACATTTGCGACGTCCCTATCTGCAGAAAGGGTTGCGACCCGCTCCAAGGTTACTGCCGTCAACCTGGAGAATGCCGCTGCAAACTCGGCTTTTATGGTGAATTGTGTGACAAATGCGTCGCCCTACCTGGATGTCAGCATGGCAGGTAAGACCGACGGTTCAATGGAAAAATTTGTTGCTCCTTTGCCGCGCAACAAGAGGGGTGAGAGTGCGTTAAATTATGGCTCTTTAAATCAATCATTATTGGAAAAACACGGTGACGCTGATAAGCTTTCCGTAACGCCGGTCACCGGTTAAACGCAGCTGGGCTAATGACTTTGTCGCTTGACCATAATCTTCGTTCTATGCTAATTTTTATAAGCCACTATGGTTTTCGACTTTCCCCTGGACCTTTTGGCCTGAAAAATTGGACTAATTTATAAATAAAGACGTTGATTTAGTGCGACGTAAAACAGGTTTCGCCGTGATTGTGCGGCCGCTTCAATCTTTTGACGTGGCTTGCCTGATAGCTTCGTTAAGTTTTAGTAATAAATTCAAGTTGGCGCGGAATTCGTTGAAACTATTGCGCTTTGCTTGCTGATGTAGGTTGTTTTTGTTACAAAAATTCGTACTTTCTTTAATAAAGTTTATGAATAAAAATTAATATAAATATATATGTTTATATTGACTTTGAATAGTCATATTTTTTTCATTATTTTTTATTTTGTGAGAGACGGATATTTTCTATTTTTTCTTACAAAATATGATAATTTTTTTCTTACATATAATCATTTCCCGAAGATTGTGTAATCTTCAGAGAATACGGCCTCGGTCTTCTGTCGAGGTGCACATATCGATGCTGTGGGTTTCCCCATGCCTCAACTTGAAAGTATTGCTACATTCCCTTAAAATCATATAAAATCAGCTTTACGAGTTAAGGCAATGTGATAAAATGGCGCGAGTTGAGGCACGTTGGAGGTGTCGATATGATTGAATTTATCGATGCGATAAGTCGTATCTACCTTATCGACATTTACCGTTGGATAATAAAATGAATTCATCTATTTGTTTAAATAAGATATACCAATGGTATGTTTAATGGTTAATCATAAGAAATGTTCCTTAATTTTTATGAAATTTTTTAAATTATTTTTAATTCTGACTTTTTTTATGTTTCTCAGAGCAAAAATTTCCCTTCATTATTCTTTTTTTTTAGAATTTAATATAGAAAATACGTTTTACCTGTAATGGAATTTATCATTTCTGACAAAATTATGCCGTTCTTTTATAAAAATTTGCACTTTATTGGACAAAAGAATTTTCTTTTTTTTTCTCAACGCGGGCTTAACGTTTTTCTGTAGTTTATATTCACAATATAACATTTTCTGCTTATTTATTCTTCGGTTCAATTAATTTATTTTTAATATTTATTATAAAATCGTAAAATCAAGTGAAATAATTAAATTCGTATTGATAATAAAATGAAGACACATAAATCTGAATATTAAAAAATAATTATCCTTAACTTCTTGCTTAACTTATTTATGTATTTATTTTTTTATAAATATAAAATGCCGCATAGTTAATGGGATACGTAAAACAGTCACAAATATGATAAAATAAGCAGGTTTCATGACACTTAAATACCGCTTTTTCGTTATTTTATAATAAAAAAAAAAAAAAAAATAGTCCAATTATATTACATGTAATTTGGTTAATTACTAAAAGTATATTTAGCCATTATTGATTTATTATTGCAGATAATAAACTAATTATACCATAACAGTTTCAAGCAAAGTTGCTTTGATTTTGTAC
>JABFOV010001037.1:0-28746 GCA_022817685.1 Aradophagus sp. ZL-2020
GACCAAAGTTAAGTATACAAGCAAAAAACGAATTCTGACCAGCCAAAGTTGTCTGTTACACTGATATTAACGGACTCTACAATACTTCCATTATAATGTATTAATAAATGAAGGACACGTTTAAGAAATTTCCGGTATCACTAGCCATTTCTTTATGATGTTAGTTTTTAGCTTAATTTTAAATTTTGTGTCACATTATTAATTTGATTTTTTATTTTTTATCTTTGAGATATTGTTTTCTTTAATCAAAATAAAACGAATACGAAATGTGATAAATTACAAATTTAATATATTCAAGTTTTTTTCAATCACTTTCATTCAAAACTTTTTTACTCACTTGGAAATCAGGCGACTGAGGAATCAGTGCTCCTTCTCGGAACCATTGGACCGTAGGTTTTGGTTTTACGGGTGTAACTTGCGTTTTAAATTGAGCCGGTTGACCTTCTGTTACAATTTGATCTCTTAACGGTGTAAGCTTAGGTAAAACATCTGCCGTATCAGGTGCTTTGAACAAACATATTCATTAATAAGCTAATTATCCGATCATTCTTATTTTTTAATGTAAAACAAATGAATTTATTAATTACCGAGTACTCGAAGATTTGCTGATGTAGTTACTTCTCCTGCAGGATTTTTGGCAACACATTTATAAACTCCTTCATCTTCTGGGAAAGCCTCCGAAATTTTCAAAGTGCATAAATCTCCTTCCTTTTGCATTTGGAAATATTTCGATGGTTTGATGATCTATTGAAATATTTTGTATGAATTTTTCCGTACATAAAATTAATTATTATCGTTTATTTTTATTTACCAGCAGATTAACTGTCACGTATAGTAATACAGCCAATTTTTTAAAATTTGTTTAGACAGTCAATGTATTAATATATTTGATATCTGTTTATATTTAACAATAATATTGATCACCCCTTAAAAGTTCAAAATTGTCATTATCTTAAAGCCCTTACTTTGTCTCCTTTCTTCCATTGAATAGTAGGAACAGGTTTTCCACTGATTTTGCAAGTAAAAGCAACGGAAGTGCCTTCCTTAATTGTTTGGTCTCGTAATGGTTCTAGAACCGTAGGCGCTTTTTCAACTCCAGCCGCAGATGGTTTTGCTTTTTTAGTTGGCAATTCCGGTCCAAGGATAGTGCATTCTGCATCACAACGTGCCTCGCCAGCACTATTTATAGCTACGCATTCGTATTTTCCTGTGTCTTCTGGAACTGTTTCCAATATTAATAAAGTACAGGTGTTATCTTCTTCCAACGTCTTGTAGCGGATGTCAGCAGTAATCTTTTTGCCGTTCTGTAAAAATATTACACAACATTAACATACATGTTTTCGCTTGCAACACTATCAATCGCACATTTGTTCTCTCGAATAATATATTGCAGTTGTGCCAAGTAAATTATGTACAATTTTCGCGCAATAAAATGTGTTTCATAATTTAACCTGAATCCAACAAAAGTGTTGCACAAACATTACTGAGTCACTTTTTAGCTACACAGTTCAATTATATTTAGTTACATTTGTTAATAATAAATGAAAGATTATCTGTTATCATTTAATGATTCATTTCTAACTTTGACTAGAACTTCGTTATTATTTATGAAGATATTTAAATTTTTGAAAAGTTTGTTTGAATGTATACCTTTAGCCAGTAGACATCCATAGGTTTTGTTCCAGTAACTTTGGCATCAAATCTTGCTAATTGACCAATATTCACAGAAGTGCTTTGTATGGTCGAAAGGAAGCTGGGTGGTATGACTCCGCCTCTTCCAGTTTGACGTCTTCGTTCTTCAACAACCAAATTAGCGCTGCACTTAGCTTTGCCTCCGCGATTTTCAGCAATGACCGAAAATACAGCAGAATCTTCCATGAAAACTTGTCGAATAATCAAGACCGATTTGGTACTGAAGGTGTAAATTTGTAGATCAGGAGAATTCTGGATTGGGAAGTCTTCGCGATACCATTTGATGGTAGGAAGTGGATCTCCATCAAATTCGACTTCAAATTTAGCTTGCTCTTGCTCAAACACTCTGCAAGGTTGAATCTTCTTTGTAAACACTGGTGGCTTGGACGGTTTGACCTGACCTTGAACTACCCGTTCCTGTGTTTTGCCTTTATGTTCAACTTCGGTAGTTTCCGTTGCGGTAATTTTTCTGGTGATTTCAACATCCCCTTGCTTTTCTTTCTGTGTTTGCTTTTGCTTGGCCACATGGACTTCTCGGCCGTGAACCGTTGACTCTGATGGTTCTGGCGGATGTTTCGCTGGGCCTTTCAACCGCTGAGTGTCAACGTCAACTTGGGTCGTAAACTTCTTCGTGACTTTTGGCGGCGGGGTCACTGGCTCTTGTGGTTGTTGTTCACTGCAAAATAATGTTGTTTTTTAGTTCTTATTTTATGAAAAGTTTTAAAAGGATTTTATTTAGAATTTATTTGAATAATAAACCACTTTGTTGTATTAAAATGTAAAGTTTTCTTGTATATCAAACGATACTTACAGGTTTTCTTGATACTTCTGAGCCATTCCTTTAGCCAAAGAGTGACTAACTATTTTATCCCCGGGAATAGCAAATTGATGAGAAGCTTCACGTAATCTACTTTCTTTTAAAACTTGTTCTTCCTCTAAATTCATGAGCTTAGAGTAGTAACCTTCCTTCTTCTTTTCTTTCACGTTCTTTTGCCATTCCGTTTCTGGTTCTTTAATTATCTTTTGGCTCAAGTGATGATCAGTAATAATATCGATATTTTGATTTTCCTTTCGTTCATCGAACACACGTTCGAGTTCTGTATCCTGACGTTCCGACTGATATTGCGTTAAGCCATAATCGTACCATGCTAATAAAATATTATCATTAGTATACACAATTTGAACAACTGTTTTAGATTAAATTTAAAATTTGTACACATTACTTATACATCACATTACATATATGACGATGCAACATATATATTTTCTTCAATACCTTAATTCAAGGATCATAGGAAAAGGATGCTGTGGATAATATTGAGTTAGTTTATACTTGATATTGGCATTGAAAAAAAAAACAAAAAAAAAGATACAAAAAAAACCATTCACATATTTTTTAATTTTAAATAAACTTCGATGAATTATACGATTTAGTCAAATATTTTTTTTGTTTTTTTTTTTTTTTGACAACCATTCACTTTTATGTAAATTGGAATATTAATCACAAGTATATAAATTGTATCACTTATTTTGGGAAAGTTCAAGACATAAATACAAATATAGGGAAAATACAACGTACTTTTTCACAGGAATGTTACCAACGAAACCATCTCATAGGTAAGAACATCCATTAAAATTATCAAATTCATACCTTTAACCATTATTCCTCGAGATATGCTTGATACGTAGATTGTACGATGACATAATAGATCAGTACCGTCGATGTAAGTTTGTCTCGTCAATTTCATGAATCTACGTTCGTTGGTCTCCAAATTTCGAGCTCAGCGTCACGTAGGGCGGTGCAAGAAGCTGCCATGATATTAGCAGGGTATGGGGAAAGGGAGAGTTTGGTGGTGTTTTTAAAGCATTGTCAGTGGAAGTAAGCGCAGTGTCGATCGGTTTCTAGTTTCTTTGTACTTGGTTTTATACTTTGTATTTGTTTGTGTCGCATCGTTTTTAATATTTTAATTGATAATGACGTTGGTTTAAAAGTATGCTTTCATTTTTTTTTTTTTTTTTAATTTCATATCAATATGAATATTAAAGTTGTTTGCGTATTTTCATTAAGTATTGTTTATAAAATTATCTGCTAAGATACGTGTTTAGTACACGGAAAAAAATGATTTTTCATAATAAATATTGTTTAATTTGAATAAATCAAAATTATATCACATTTTTTTCCGTGTGAATATGTGACGTCTGTGGTTAATATTTCATATTTTTGAAAATTAAAATCTTAGAAGATAGTATACTTTTCCAAAGTATAGTTTACAATAAATCTTGAATATTGATTTATATATTAACCAGAGAAGCCTGATAAAATAGAATTGCTATTAATTTTATATTAATACACTTACGTCTTGGAGAATTTTTCAATACTCCGCGGTAATCATCACTTCGCGGTTTAACTGTCAAAGTAGTTTCGGTGCGAGCTTCACCAACTGAACTGCGAGCAATTACTTCAACTTTTCCATTATCGTATTGTCTAGTTTTAGGAATATCTAGGTGATACATGCCATCGTACGTCAACTTGTAACGCGAACCCTATTCAGCAAATATAATTCGTCGTCAGAATAAAATACATTGAATAATATTGAATACAACTTGAATAATATTTTAATTTAGAATAAAATTATTAATTGACTCTTACGCTGACAACCGTGTGTCCATTCAGGACCCACATGACTCTTGGTTTAGGATAACCGGTGACACGGCAGCAAAATCTTGAATAGTCACCTTCTTCGACAACGACTGGTTCAGGCTTACTAACAAATGTCGGTGGCGATCTTATTTTTTCTTCTTCTCCCTCTTCTTCAGGAACACTGTATTAAATAATATTGCAATTTAAGTATTGTGACTTACTTCTACTTACATAATAAATAAAAAAAATAATAATATACTTACACTTGCCAAGCTGCTTCCATCTCCCTGATCTTTTCAATACTTTTCATTCCCTTTGGTAGCTGTGATTCGTATATAATTCCTGGTTTGCCGGCTGTTCTGATTATTGCTCTTGTTTCGTCCATACCGTAAAGATTTGTAGCTCTGCAAAGATATTCACCACTGTCCTCTGGATATACCCAACCGAAGTTCATTGCAACATATCCAAAATCGTAAATGGGAGTGAACCTATTTTTATGTGGTAATGGTTTTCCGTTGAAGAACCATTCAACTTTCATGTTGGGATCCCCAACTGGAGCCAACTGACACTCGAATTTCGTTGTATTCATTTCGACAAGATCTGTCTGATTTTGTATCTGAGTAACGAATCTTGGAGGTTGTCTTTTTTCAGCATCATAAAGATCGTCTTCTGTCAAGTGTATCTCCGAAGTATATTTTTTAATTGTAGCTTCCATTTGCATTAAAGCTTCAGATTTTTTCATTCCCTTTGGTACCTGATTTTGTAATATGATGCTTGGCAATTCTGTAAAATTTATAATGAAAAATTATATAATACAGTCAATTATGAAATCAATTAATCTTTACTGATTTTATACATTTATTTAATCGAAAAGTAATAGAAACTTACTCTTGCAAGATATAGATGCTTTAGTGGTATCTTCTCCAAGATCATTAACAGCTTTGCACGTATATTCTCCGGAATCTTCCGGATATACATACAAAATATCCATAGAAACAAAACCCATGTCATAAGTAGTTCTGTATCTGTGACCTGCGGGAATCAATTTTCCATTCCTGTACCATTCTATTCGTAATTTAGGATCGTCTTTCGGTTCAACTCTACATTCAAATCGCACAGCTTCAGATTCTTCTACAGTTGCCGATTGAATTTGAGTAATGAATCTAGGTGGTTGGCGCGGAGGTTCTGGCGGCAACGGTTCACTCACTGGGCCACGTTCAAGTTCCTTTAATTTTTCTCCACTCATTCCAGACGGTAGTTGAGACTCGAAATCAATTTGTTTTTTAGCTGCATAAATAATTATTATTTATATGAAATGTATACATATATATTCATTATTAATTAAAAAAATATTAAAATGAAACAAATGTTCTTATATTTCAGATATATTACAGATTAAAATTTAGAAATGAACGCATGATTATATGTTACAAATTACAGATTGCTTAAATTTCCTTACATTTACAAGTTATTGTAGCCTTTGTAGTTGCTGAACCCCATTTATTCGTAGCTCTGCATACGTATTCTCCACTGTCTCTTGCATACGTGTACGATAAATCTAATGAAATAAATCCGAAATCATTGATTTGATGGACTCTGGAACCTGTAGCAAACGGTCTTCCATTATGGAACCAATCAATGCGCATGGTTGGATCTCCGACCGGCTCTACGCGACAGTCGAAATGACTCGGCCCTGATTCATCCACTTCAATATCCTTCAACTCGATCACAAACTTTGGAGGCTGGGGTGTTTCTTCGTCAGTCAAAATTTCATCTCGTTTGTGTAACGCCTCTTCAAGTTTTTGGATACTTTCTGTGCCAGTCTTGAAATTTTGTGGTAATTGCGGTTCAAGAATAATACCTTGACGTCCAACCACTTGCAATTTGCAAGATACAGTAGCATCGCCATGTCTGTTAGTTGCTTTGCATGTATATAAACCGGAATCTCGTTGGTAACAATTAGCTACTTCTAAAATGACGAAGCCAAAGTCATGAATAGTCTTAATTCTCGAACCAGCAAGTAGAGGCTTTCCATTATGGAACCATTCAACGCGCATACTGGAGTCGTTGACAGGAATGAGTTTGCATTCAAAGTGAGCCAATGAATTTTCTGTCAATGTTAAATCTGATGGCGTAATTATAAATTCAGGTGGCATTCCAGTGTCGTCATCAGGTATAATTTGTCCAGGTTCTCCACCAAGACCTTCAAGCTCTGCAATCTTATCGATTGTGGATTCCATGCCTTTTGGAAGTTGTGACTCCAAAATAATACTGCGTTTACCGCTGCATTTCATTGTGCAAGTTGTAACAGCCTCACCGTAGTCATTTGAAGCACGGCAACTGTATTCTCCAGTGTCTTCAGGATAAATAGGTGAAATTTCTAAAATGACAAAACCGAAATCGCAGAATGTTCGGAATCTCGATCCTGTACGCAGTGGTTTACCATTCCAAAACCATTCAACCTATAGACAATTTAAAAGACGTATAAAATTGTGTTCAAATTTGTATGTGAAATATTAAAATTGTATTATTTACCATACATATACATATTTTATGTAATATATACATACCTTTAACTTAGGATCGTCCGTTGGTGTAAGTCGAGCCTCGAAATGAGCACTCTCTCCTTCACGTAGGCCATCGATATTTTTCAGTGGAACAGTAAATACAGGAGCTTTACCACGTTTTTCAACAGTTTTTTCATCTTTTGTACGTATCAATGAATCTTCAAGAGTTTGAATCTTTTCTAAACCACCTTCCATTCCTTTGGGAAGTTGTGATTCAAGGATAAGATTTGCTTTAGACAAACATTTCAGTGTTGCTTTCGTACTGTCTTCTCCGTGTTTGTTTACAGCTCTACATTCATAAACACCAGAATTTTCTTCATAACAATATAATATGTCCAAAATAACAATTCCGAAATCGTGGAAAGTTCTATAACGGTGACCATGAGGAAGTTTCTTTCCATTGTAATACCATTCCACTTTTAAGTCAGGATCTGTTATGGGCGTAAGTCTAGCTTCAAAGTGGGCTGATTGACCTTCAACCAACCTGCTGATATCAGATATCTGTGTAATAAATTTAGGAGGTTCAGCGACCGGTGTGGTAGGTGCTGCAGACGGTTCACCTCCGTATGCTTCAAGCTCACGAATGCGTGCCAAAGAATCTGGTTGTAACGAATCTAAGTAAACGCCACCTCGTCCAAAGCATTTAATTGTAGCACGCGTGAAATCTTCTCCGAATTTATTAGACGCTTTACATACATATTCACCACTGTCGTGAGCCATTACACCGGCAATGTCCATTACGACGAAACCAAAATCGGAAACCATTTTGAATCGAGAAGAATGACGTAATGGTTTACCATTATGGAACCATTCTACTTTCATATTAGGATCACCAACAGGAATCAGCGTGCATTCAAAGTGAGCTGACTGACCGTCCTTAAGACCTTCCAAAGACTGGATGTGAGTTGTAAATTTAGGTTTCTGTCCTTTAGATTTGTCCACACATTCAAGATTAACGCTAATCTCAGCTTTTCCCCACTTGTTAGTAGCACGGCATGAGTATGTTCCAGAATCTTCAATTTTAGTTCCGAGTACTTCAAGGACTACCATACCAAATGCGTAAACAGTTCTGATACGATGGCTAGCTTCTAAAGCTTTGCCATTATAGAACCATTCGACAACCATAGTTTGATCACCTGTAGGCGTGAGAGATGCTTCAAAGTGAGCTATTTCTCCTTCAGACAAATTAGTAAGATTTTCAAATTGTGAAGTGAAGACTGGAGGATGACCTTCCTCACTTTCAGCTGGTTGTCCTTCTGGTCGTTTCAAAGACTCTTCCAAAGTCTGAATTGCTTCCAAACCTTCTTTACCTTTAGGATGCTGAGATCTCTCAATAATATTTTCTTTGGTTGAACAGTAAATAGTCGTAGAAGTAAATGCTTCTCCTGCCTTATTAAACGCTTTGCAAGTATAAATTCCCGTGTCACGATCATACACATCTGTCAAATCTAAAGTTACGAATCCAAAGTCATTTGTCATTTTGAAGCGAGAACCGTGTTCCAATACTTTTCCGTTGAAATACCATTCGATCTTCAAATTTGGATCGTCTTTGGGTTCCACTTGACCTTCAAGATGCAGAGGTTCAGCCTCTTTGAGTTTGAATTCCGGTTCAAGAGGTACAGTCCAAACAGGCTTAGGATATTCTTTTTCTGGTGTAGCATCTGGCTTTTTATACTTCGACATGTAAGCATCATCAACTTCCTTAACTTTTTCAAGTCCAGCTTCTCCTTGCGGATGTTGAGTCTGTAAGTGTATGTTTTGTTTACTAGTACATTTCAATGTACCAGTCGTTTGGGCTGAACCTTTAGAATTCGTAGCTTTTACAGTAATCAATCCGGAATCTTCTTCATAAGCATGTGTTAAATCTAAGGCTACGTATCCGAAATCGTACGTCGACTTATAACGAGAACCAAATGGCAATGGCTTCCCATTCAAGAACCATTCAATTTTCATAGTCGGGTCTTTCGATGGTTCAACATTGCATTCAAAGTGCACGTTATCACCTTCAACGCATTCGACATTATTCAAATGAGTAATAAATACGGGTTCTTCGTAAGTTGGTTCAGGTTGTTCTCTCGTTGTCACCTGAGGTTGTTCGAGAGCATCAATCTTCGGAAGAGCATCCGGATGCAAAGTGTCACCCAGTAACCAATGTCGATCTACAATTTTCAAGCTGCTGGTCGAAACAGCTTCTCCAAGTAAATTCGTAGCTTTACATGTGTATATTGCAGAATCATCTGGTCTTAATGAATTGATTGACAATGTTACTAATCCAAAATCGAATGTACTCTTTAATCTAGTACCTGTTTGAAGTGCTATACCGTTCTTGAACCATTCTACTCTTAAGTTTGGATCTGCGCGAGGCTCGACTTGAGCTTCTAGATATACATGCTGTCCCTCAACCAATTTATCATAACTCTTAAGATGTGTAGTAAACACCGGTGCTTGTTGTGGAGTCGTATCAACAAACATTTCAGGAACTTTGTTCATCTCTGCTTCTTTGAGTTGTATTTTTTGCCAAGCATCAGGTTGAATTGAGTCTCCTGCTATAGCAGAACGTGCCTTAACTTTTAAGGATATCGATGATACTGCTTCGCCGGCATTATTGATAGCTTTACAAGAATACACTCCGGAATCTTCAGGAATAACTTTCATTATGTCAAGAGTAACGAAACCGAAATCGTGATTAACGTGGAAGCGAGAACCTGTATAAGTAAATACAAAAACAATATGATATAATTGTATACTGTAATGTTCTTAAAGTTAACATATAATTATATTATAAATTATTAACTTACCCATTTTTAATTCCACTCCGTTAACATACCACTCGAATCTCAAATTCGAATCACCAACTGGTACAACACGGCATTCATAATGTGCAATCTGACCTTCCCAAAGTTCGGTCGGTCCTGTTAGTAATTGAGTGAAAATAGGTTTATCGAAAACTTTCTCTGGTTCTTCATGACGAATTGGACCTTTGTCGGCTTCTAAACGAGCTATTTTTTGTTGTGCTTCAGGATGTTGAGTATCAAGTTGAATATTAGCTTTGGCTGTAAAAACATTAATTCATTAAATTATGAATTATTATTTATGAATTTTTTATAAATTTCACCCATGTAATATATTGTTAGACCGACGTTTCGATTTTTCTTAAATTCAATTAATTTTTCAATTTAAACATAAATTATTTGATTCTTATAAATAGACGTATTTATTCGTAAATCAATTAAAATCTTACAAGGGCATACTTACTTAAAACTCTCATAGATGCTGTTGTTACAGCTTCACCGAGCGGATTAGTAGCCCGACACATATATACACCTTCATCTTCCTCACGTACATGAGAAATATTCAAAGATACGTAGCCAAAATCATGTACTTTTGTGATACGAGAACCTAAAAATGAAAAAAAGCGTTAGTAAAAAAATGTTCCCACATTTTACTAATGTCATGATTATTTTTAAGTAGATTATTAAAAAATAACTTACTAGTTTCCACAGGAGTCTCATTTCTAAACCATTCGACTTTTAAGGTAGGGTCACCTACGGGAATCAAACGGCATTCAAAGTGAGCAGTATGACCTTCTGGTATACCATCGATATTTTGTAACGGTTGAGTAAATACAGGACGTTGTTTCGTTTGCGGTTCTGAAACTTCTGGTTTCTTCCAAGGTTGCTGTGCTTCAAGCTGACGTATTTTATCCATTCCTTCTGGACGTTGTGAATCCAGTATAATACTTTCTTTTGGTATGACTTTGAGTTCTATCGAAGATACGCAAGTTCCCAAATTATTAATGGCACGAACTGAATACTTTCCAGCGTCTTCTGGAACAGTATGGGTAATGTCCAATGCAACATATCCAAAATCAAATGTAATATGGAATCGTGAAGCAGATGGCAAAGGCTTTTCATTGTGATAGAATTCAATTCTGAGACTAGCATCGTGTATCGGTTCAATTTGACATTCAAAGTGTGCGGTTTGACCTTCATAAACTTCAGTAGTTCCCTGTAATACAAATAATTTAATATTTAATTAAATTAAATATTACACGTGCACGAAAAACGCCAGTTTTCACTGAGTAGTAGTAAAAAATTCTTTTTCTTGCTTTGGTAACAAAAATATTGTTCAATTTAACTTACTCTAAGGTCCGTGACAAATCTTGGTGGTGTAATTGGGGGTTCTTCGATTTCAATTCTAGCTGGTCTGCCTTGAGCTTCAAGTTCTCGTATTTTTTCAAGTCCATCAGGGTGTTGAGTTTCAAGTAGTATGCTTCGTCGTGCTTTTGAAATAAAACGTATCATATTTATTTAAGTTAAAATTAATATTAAAATTAAAAAAAAAAAAAAAATTCGTGATGAAATCATTTACTGATTAACCTGATTGAAGCAGTAAAAGTAGCGATGAAAAAGCGACATGCTTAGGAAGATATGTGAAGATATTTGAAGAATAAGGTATTTAATGAAATACAGTCATCATTTTAACGTTGCAAAAGCACTAAATATTAATAATTGCCTTCTCGCTTATTTCCACTCTGTATATTAGTGTCACTTTTGTTGTCATATATTTTACAATTTTATCTACAAAGCGATGCGGCTAATATATTTTTTAGTTATTTTTATTAAGAATGTTAGTTTATCCAGACAATACGGCAATATTAAAAAAGAAAGTAAATGTATGCATACAGTAACACACATAATAACAAATAATATTACTGCTTGATCAACTTACATCCAACTTTGATTGTGCATGTATTAACTGCTTCGCCAGCCAGATTAGTAGCTTTACACATATAAGTTCCAGAGTCTTCTGCATATGCATATAAAATATCAAGAGCTACATAACCGAAATCGTGAGTTTTCCGGAAGCGATGTCCCGTTTTTACAGCAACTCCATTTACAAACCTATTTGAATGAATTTATAGTATGTTTATCTAATATTTTGTATATTATGTTTAATAAGTTTTTAAAGAATAAAAACTCACCATTCGATTTTCAAATTAGCATCATTTACGGGCTCTACACGGCATTCGAGGTGCACATGTTCACCTTCTTTAAGATTCTCAATGTTATTTAATGGTGTTAAGAAGACTGGTTTTTGGTGTACCACTTCTTTTTCTACTTCCTGTTTCACTTCAACTGTTTCCAGCTCACGAATCTTTTGAAGTCGCTGGGCATCCAGAGTGTCAAGGCACAAACCTTGCTTGGCTATAGAAGAAATTAAAATTGTGATAAAGAAATTTAAAATAAGTAGCCACGTTATAAAAATTTATACATACAATCAACAGATATAACACAGGTGGTAACAGCTTCTCCGACGGCATTTTTAGCTCGACACATGTAAGTTCCAGAATCTTCTGGATAAGCATACAAAATATCAAGAGCAACGTAGCCGAAATCGTAAGTAGTTTTGAACTTGTGTCCTTGGGGTAATGGTTTGCCATCGCGGAACCATTCGACTACCATTGTCGGGTCGTTAACTGGAGTTAAAGTGGCTTCAACGTGAGCACTCTTGCCTTCTGGCAAATGTTCAATGTTTTTCAAAGGTCGACCGAATTTCGGTTTTTCTGCAATGATTTCATCTTCCTCTGCCACACGTTTGTAACGAGAATCATCTTCCAAGTATTGAATCTTTTTCAGAGCTGCTTCATGTTGAGTATCACGGATAATAGAAGCGCGAGCTTTAAAATCAAAAAAGTTGTTAATATCATGTAAATGAATTGTTGCAAATAAAAGTAAAATAGGAATGTTGAATCTAGTAAAAGTTATAAAGTTAGTAATGAACTTTTCAATAGGTGTACATACATTTTACGTCTAGAGTAATAGAACTAGAAGCTTGTCCCAGTTTATTTGTTGCTTGGCAAGTGTAAGTGCCGGCATCTTCCGCATACACAGTAAGCACATCTAAAGCAGCGAAACCAAAGTTGCACGTTGTTCTATATCGATGGCCTGTGGATAATGGCTTTCCATTGTGGAACCATTCAACTTTCATGGTATCATCAGGATATGGTTCGATTCTACATTCATAGTGAGCACTTTGACCTTCTACTAAGCTTCGTGGACCATTCAATTGAACAACGAAGTTTGGCTTTTCGGTAACAGAAATTTCTTCTTCTTCTCGCCTTTGATATCTACTTGTGTCCTCTAAGGCTTGTAATTTCGATAAAGCACTTTCGTGTTGCGATTCAAACTGAAGTGCAGCTTTTGCTGTAAAAAGTAAAGATAAAAGTTGAATTAAAATCTATAGTTACAAAGATATTTCGAAAATAATCATTTATTACAAAACTTACTTTGTACAAACAGTGTTGCAGAAGTCACTGCTTCACCGAGGTCATTAACAGCGCGGCATGTATAAGTACCTGAATCTTCTGGGTTGACATATTTCATATTTAAAGCAACATAACCAAAGTCATGCATGGTAGTGATACGATTGGCTAAAAATAATACAAATTATTTTATGTAATAAATTAAAAAAACTATAGTATGTTTATTATAGATCTATATGATTAACTTGAACAACGTTAGTTCAAATAAATATAAAACTTACATGCAGCAATTGGAACTCCATTACGTAACCATTCAACTTTTAATTTCGAATCTCCTACTGGAATAACACGCGCTTCAAAGTGAGCGGCTTGATTTTCAGCTACACGCAAATCTTTAATGGGCATAGTAAACATAGGAGCTTGTGTAACAATTTCTTCCTGCGTAGTTTTTCGTTGATAACGAGATGAATCTTCCAAGTGACGAAGTCTTTGAAGAGCTTGCTCATTTTGTGTTTCTTGGTAAATTGACTTTTTGGCTGCAATTTCAAAATAACCATACGTTTATATTGAATAAGTTCTTGAATTTTGTTTACGATTAAGAAGAGATCACTTTTTACTCACAGTGTACGACAGCAGTTGCCGAAGTAATGGCTTCACCTATAATGTTAGTGGCACGACAAGTGTAAGTTCCAGAATCTTCTGGATAAGCATACATTATATCCAACGCAACGAATCCAAAACTGTTGGTTTCAACAAATCTAGAGCCAGCCTTTACAGGAGAATTATTATGGAACCATTCGACCTTCATAGTTGCATCTGACACTGGAATAAGGCGGCATTCGAAATGCGCTCTTTGCCCTTCTTTGATTTCTACGTTGTTTAATGAAGTTGTGAAAATAGGTGCCTGAGTTGTTGTTTCTTCCATCACTTCTTGTCTGTGGTATTTGGATCTGTCTTCCAAATAATGAATTTGTTCAAGGCCACTTTCGTTTTGAGTTTGTGTTAGAATTTGAGATGTTGAACGACAGGATAAAACACAGTGAACTTCATCGCTACCAACAAGATTAACAGCACGACAAGTGTAAGTACCAGAATCTTCGGCAATAAGGTCGATCACATCCAAAGCGACGTAACCGAAATCATGAATTGGACGGAAACGGTGTCCTACAGAATACAAATCAAATGTCGATAATTTATTCTTTTGTACAATGCACATATATGAATTATAATGTATTTATTATTATTTACACGGTGTACGAGTACTTACCTATCGTTACTGGACGACCATTTTTAAACCACTCCACTTTCAGATTAGAATCCGTAACAGGTTCTAATTTACATTCAAAATGAGCATGTTGTCCTTCCCGAAGATTTTCTTGATTCTTTGGTTTCGTGACAAATCGTGGTCTAACATTAACAACTTCGTCGACAAGTTCATTTCGCTTATACTTAGAGCTATCTTCCAAATAATGGATCTTCTCTAATCCTTCTGGATGTTGCGATTCAAGAATAAGATCCTTCTTTGCGTGTACACGAACTGAACAGGATGTAACTGCTTCTCCGAGCTGATTTCGAGCTTGACAGGTGTATACTCCAGAATCTTCAGGATATACTCCTAAGATGTCTAGAGCGACATAGTCGAATTCGTACGACGGTCGGAATCGGTGACCCGTTTTCACAGGTCTACCATTCACAAACCATTCTACTTTCATGCTGGCGTCTCCCACAGGTTGCAGTCGACATTCCATGTGTACATTGGTCAGTTCGACTGTTTCTATATTATGTAAAGGTCGAGTGAATTGCGGCGGTTGCATAACGGTAACTTCTTCTTGTTGCATGCGTCGATATCGCGAAGCATCTTCTAGCATTTGAATCTGTTCCAGCGACTGTTCATGTTGCGTGTCTGTTACGATGTCTGATCGACCAATTACACGTACACACGCTGATGTATGCGCAGTTCCAAGATGATTAGTAGCTCGAACTGTATATTCTCCAGAATCGAGTGCAGTTGCGTGAATAATGTCTAGTGCTACGAAACCAAAGTCGTAGTAAGTGCGGAATCGGGATCCTACGGTTACCGGATGGCCGTTGTGGAACCATTCCACTCTCATGGTTGGATCTCCCATAGGTTCTAAACGACATTCCAAATGAATATTCCTTCCTTCACTGACAGGTTTCGGATCACTGAGAGGTTGCACGAAAATTGGTTTTGATTTAGAGATTTCTTCGATGTCATAACGAGGTTCCACGAATTTCGAATCCTCGAAACGTTGAGTTTTCTCAAATGCTCCTCGATGCATGCTGCTTGTGTCTATGCTGGATCGGGCTAAAATAAATGATTTAAGTTATTTATAAACAAACTTTTAGACACGGAACAATTTCTTTTAATTTATGAAATAGTAAACTTACTTTCAACAACCATTGTAGACGATAACTGAGCCTCGCCCATTGCATTTCTAGCAACAACGGTATATGTTCCAGCATCTTCGGGACGAACTTGAAGAATATCAATCGCAACATATCCGAAATCATGGTAAGTTTGAGTTCTGTTGGCGGCTGTAATAGGTTTTCCATTGTGGTACCATTCAATTTTCATGGTCAGATCACTCTGAGGTTCCACACGAGCTTCAAAGTGAGCTCTTTGTCCTTCTACTATCTTATTTGTTCCTTTCAATGGACCCAAAAATCGCGGTGGCTGAGTTACTCGAGTTTCTTCTTCAGCTTTTCTAGTATATCGACTACTATCTTCCAGAGTTTGTATCTTTTGTAAACCAGATGGATGTTGACTGTCATATATTATATCATCCTTACTAATCACACTTAATTGAGCAGATGTATGCGCTTCACCTGCTCTATTATAAGCTCGGCATGTATAAATGCCGACATCATGTATAGTTACATATTTTAATGTCAAGGCGACGTATCCGAAATTAAAGAATGTTGTTATACGTGAACCTGAAAAAATTTGATTTTTTTTTTTTTTATTATTATTAAAGAAGCAACATACTTTATTGGTGTTATCAATTACGAATAATTTGTAAAATTAAATGCGTACTAGCTTCAACGGGACGACCATCTTTAAGCCATTCGACGCGAAGATTGGCATCTCCAATAGGTTCGAGTCGAGCTTCAAAGTGGGCAAAGCCACCTTCTCGAATATTAATTTGATCTTTGATGGGCGATTTAAATTCCGGTGGGATAGAAGCTTCAGGTACCTCCTGAACATACTTGTGATGTGCAGCGTGCTGATATGCTTCCAACTCCTCGGCAGCTTCGATATATCTCTGCTGCTCAGGTATTCCTAGATCTCCAGTAACGCTTGTACGTGCTATTAAAGTGTTGTTTTATTAGAACGACAGACAGAAAAAGGGTGAATTCTATTCGGTACAAAGATAAATATATATCTTATTTGTATTATTGTTGAATTTTTATACATAAAATGCTATACAAAGTAATATAATAATATCTATTCACCAAAGACACGAAGAGACGCGGAGCTGATGGCATCCCCTAAGCGATTCACAGCACGAACTGTATAAGTTCCGGCATCTTCAACTCGTAGGTGCAATATATTGAGTGAGACGTATCCGAAGTTGAAGATGGTTGTTATTCTAGAACCTATAATTTTAATTGTTATAAGTGAATGTTCGTTGTAAATGTAACTAGTACTAAATTAAAACAATTATTTTGTTAATTGTATTCTTACTAGCTGTGATAGGTCTTCCATCCTTAGACCACTCGACTCTCATCGTTGGGTCGCTAACAGGAGTAAGCTGCGCTTCAAAATGCGCATTGCGTCCTTCCTGTAGTTCACCTAGATTTTGTAGTGGTCGGATGAAGACTGGTCGCTGAGAAGATGTCTCCTCCACGCTCTCCTGCCTTTGGTACTTGCTGTAATCCTCGAGTTGCTGGATATACCGGAGACTGTCGGGGTGTTGGCTTGTCTTTTCAATTGTAGCACGAGCTGAAAAATTAAGTTTAAAGCGATTGGTAAAAATGGGTCCCAATCTAATTTTATTATTCAGCTACACTTTAATAGATTTCAATAATTTATACATACGTGTTACGCTGAGATTAGCACGAGATTCGGCAACTCCTGCTGCATTAATGACACGACAAACGTATTCTCCACTGTCGTGTAAAACAATGCTAATTAAATCTAATGAAATGAATCCAAATCGGAAAACAGAAGTTGCACGCGAGCCTGAAAAAAACACGTTTCAAATTGAATGCATTAGATGCTTTGATCTGCAAATATATGACGTGAAAATATTATAATTTGACTTACTGGCATCTAAAGCTCTTCCGTTGACATACCACTCTACTTTCATAGTTGGGTCTCCCACCGGTTCGATTCTGGCCTCGAAGTGTACACGTCCGCCTTCGATTTGATGAGCATCTCGTAAAGGAATAATAAATCGAGGAGGCGGGTAAATTCTATCTTCCTCTTGGGGTGGTGCGTAAGGTTTGGCTCGTTCAATGTGTTTGAGATAGATCACTTCGGGACCAGGTGCAGGTCTAAAATCACACACGTAAAATTTATTTAAAGAAATATATTATTTTGAAAATTGCAAGGTTTATCAAATACACAAACAGATTAATCAAATTTATGAACTTTTCACACTTGTAAAGAACGTATTGATTGTTACTTGAAATATAGAAGTATTAAAGTAGAGAACTATTAAAAGTTAATTACTCTGGTTCGATGATTTTCGTTGGTCGAGGTAAATTTAAACGTCTTGGTTCGGGTGTTGTTCCTTTAGGTGTTTCGACGAAAAGTCGTGCTCGGGTGGCAGTGGAGCCGGCTATATTTTGAGCCGTGCATTGATACCAGGCTGCATCAGAGAATTTCGCTCTTGGTATATCTAAAGTTGAAGCTCCACTGCCGTCCGTCGATATACGCACGTCGGGGCCGGGCGATATCGCAATGCCATCCTTCAAACAAACAAATGGCAATTTCAATATTGTCACCACTTAAATTCCAAGGATTATTATTATCCCAACATAGTTATCCTAATAGACTCATCAAATTCAAATTTGTTAATGTGTTTCTCTTACCTTCTGCCAAGTGATTCGTGGTGCTGGTGTACCAACTGCTCTAGCCATAAATACGACTGGTTCTCCTTCTTTCACGTTCGTTGTAGTGAAACGTTCAACGAATTTAGGCGCGACAACCTGTTCTCTTTCTATCACGTTGAGATTACACTGGAAAGACGTTTCTCCAGCTTTGTTTTTGGCAATACATGTTACCACACCTGAATCTGATCTATTCACGTTAGTAATCATAAGCGAGTTACTGCCAGATTCGTTGACTAAAATTTTGTGGGTTGCATCGTTAGACACTTGATATCCATTAATGTACCAAGTAACTTCCGGATAAGGACGGCCAGTAACACGACAATCGAACCTGTTTGAAATTTTTTTCACATAAGTATCAAACAATATTCTTATACAATAAATTAATAAAAGATTACGTAACACAGAACAATAATTTCTACTGCTTATAATGAACTTTATCATGAAGTTGGATGATTTTAAAGGTCTCTAAAGACATTTCGAGTGAAATAATTTATTAAGTGAGTATTATGAAATCATAAATGATCAAATCAATTAAACTTTACCTGGTCATCTTGCCTTCTGTGACATCACGATCTGTACAAGTTCGAACGAAATTAGGCGCAAGCACCTTTTCTCGGTCAGAAGAAGTATCTTGCGTTATTACTTCCATATGAGAAGTTTTCATTGTAAGCTGTTGTTGCATTGGCATTGACATGTTATCGACCTGATCGCTAGATTCGATTGCCAAGTAAGCAGAGCTTACTGTGCAACCCTGCGGATTTTCAGCAAGAAGGGTGTAATGACCGCTATCATCGGATGTGGCATTTCGAATTTTCAATATGGCTTGTTGGTTCGAATGACTTATTTCGGTTCGTTGATTTTCTCGTAATCTTTGGCCATTCTTAAACCATGTTAACTGTAAAAAAGACGTGTCTTTAGTACTTTTCAACCCCAGTTAAGATAAAGAGTACCTTTTGTCTAAAACAAATCACACAATTTTGTACTCACTCGTGGTTTCGGATTTCCGGATATTTTAGCAGCAAATGTGGCAACTGATCCTTCCAACAACTTCGAATTACGTGGTTTCTGCGTAATTTGTGGTGGCGCGACTGGGCCTAAACTTCTGTCAACTAAAGTAGATACTTGAGAATCAGACTCACCGACGTATCTTCGTGTGATGGATTCTCGATACTCAGTTTCGCGTAACAGTCTATATTCAAAAGTATCGACCTAAAACCAAGGCACATGAATGATAAATTAACGTGTAATGTAGTTTGCAAAAGTAAATAATATATGACAAATGTATTTGTAATTCCATTTTAACATTACTCCGTTATTTTATTTAAAAAATGTTTCTGCCTCTTTGTACGATTAAACATTTTTTTTTACTTTAACAAAAGAAGAAATCGAATCATGAAAATACCTTGAAATCTTCAACAGCTGCCCCGTTAATATAATTTTTTCGCTCGACAGATTGCTGTTGATATCGTTGTTGATAAGTTTGTCCACTGCTTTTCTGTTCAGTCGTTTGGAAGGATTGCGAGATTTCCTTTTTGAATCCCATTTGTCGTTGTGGTTGTCGTCCAAAGCCTTCGGGCTTAATAAACACCGAGCATATACCTTCGCCTGAGATTATCAAATCATATTATTCATGCTATTTTAACACATAACATCATCTACGACTATTCCGAAATAAAATACTTACCATACTGATTTTTCGCATTACACGTGTACTCCCCTTCATCGCCGGGACCGATTTGATTTATTTGCAATTTAACTATACCAGTTTGTTCATCATAAGACATTCGTATTTTCTGACTCTCCATAAGGGGACGTCCTTTATGGATCCAAGAAACCGTTGGTTTTGGATTTCCTCGTACGCGTCCCTCAAATATAGCATTGCCACCTTGAGCGAATCGGGCGTTTTCGAAAATTTGCTCAAAAACAGGTGGCGAGGGATCACCTGATCTACCAGTGAATCTGTAGTGGAATTCAAATTGTTTTTTGTACAAATCAATTCAAATTAAAAAATTTAATGTATATTATATTATTAACAGTATAGCATATTATCAGCAGATTCAGTTTCTAATGATGCAAGAAAAAAATTGTTCAAAATATTCATATATATTGAGACTGTTCATATTTACAACTTTATACGCATCATGTTAATTTAATATGCTATAAATACAAAAATATTGAATATCTTATAAATATAAATACGAAATTGAAAATAAAGATATCAAATTTAACGTAATGTCTTAAATCATGTGTATATATAGATGGTGTAAATAGAAGAAGGTTGATCGTATGTTGAAGAAAAAAAAAATGCATGTTCCTCTCGACGCGATAAGAAATATTTAGTAAAGTCTGAGTTACTCTGAGGTACGTATAACTTACGCAGGTATCGTGGGCGTTGTCTGCATGATTATCTCTCCTTGCACTGCAATCAGAACAAACAAGAATTGACGGTCAGTCAACTGCTTAAGCCAAGAAGCGGAAGCATTTCGAAACAATTATTTGAACAAGAAAATTGTTTACAAAATATACAATCGAGTTTCAGATATACATTGAAATCCTACTCGAATGATCCACTTAATGTTATTTTCGAAAAATAATCCGAAAATAACAAAATGCGAACAGACATCGCAAATATAAATGAAAGTGGAGTCCAGAAAAATTGTTTCAATATTGCCATTGTTCATTCATTATTAATAGCATTGGATTACTTTCAGTCGCGAACATCGATTCACCTCCATTGAAATATTCAAAATGAGGAATTCGTGATTCATTTAATCATTCCCATTATAAACAGTCAAGTGAGCCTGAGACAAACGTCCAAGTTGTAGAGCTATTGGAACCGTTCCACAATACATTTTTCAAAAGCATTAATATCTTTCACCTTATAAAAGCCGGTGTCTATCTTTTAATTAGTCTGTCTGTGACGCTAAATTACATCGCATTATGCGTAATAAATTCCGTTCTACAAATAACCTTAGAAAATAAATCTACATAGGCGGAAATCCGGTGAGCGTTTGGCCGCGAAACTCTGTGCGTTCAAAATGTTGCTGGGAAGTCTAAAAAAAGGGCAAAAAGATTAAGGCGAGAAAAACGGCTGCAACCCTTCGATGTTCCCATCACGCGAAGGTCAGCCGTTAATGGTCGTGGGCGAACGGGACTACAGCGGTGTATTTCGAGTGATATCTTTCTACCAGTGGGACAACACCGGCCTCCACCGGCGAGACTATTTTTGTACGGTGGGATCGCATTACCGGGACCCATTTTAGGAGCAAACTATCTTTACTCGGCGCCCGGCGTTGCGACGTTCAATCGTCTCGCGCGCGCGCCCGTCTTCCTCCGTTTGACTCACCAATCCCGTTGTCTTCGCGGGTTACGCAAATCCAGTCACTGACCAAAATAACAGCTAAGAATCGCGACGAAATGAAAGCGGTGAATGACTCGGCCCGCCACCCTTTTCTACCTACATACATACAACGCGTACGCGCTCGTTTCCTTTTCCTTATCCTCGTTCGTCGTTAATTCTAATCGGTGTCAACCCAACGTCCAGACCCAAAATATACTGGTAGTTGAACTTCACGTGCGCTGCACTTCGTGCCGCCGTGTCGACTTCGCTTATTATTACACTCAGCTTTTCTTGCGCAGGTGATTGCTTGCAGTTTGCTAGTAGGCATTCATTGTTTGTGAAAGTTTTGACGAAAACACAGTGGGAACAAATGGGCGCGACGAAAACATTGGTTCTCGTTACACTAACTCGATATTTGATTATTTTAAGCGAAAATTGAATTGATATGTACAAAAATTTAGTAATCACAACTAACTTATTAATAGTTTCGCTGATCAATGTTTTTTGGTTTAAAATCGTATTAGGCTGAGAATTGCGGTGTCACAAAATTATGTCGGTCATTGGAAAGAAAAAACGTCATTTCTAGACTGGCAATAAGAAACCTCCATTTTCAATTTTTGCAACAGAAATCTCCATTGCCGAAATTAAAAAAGGGGTTTTTTCATCGCTGATTTAGGAGGGGTTTATACACAGCAAAAATTTAACTGTTAAATTTTACATAATTCAAATATGAATGTAATTCACAAAAATGTATCAAAGTTGAATATAAATTGAGTGAATTGATGGAATTATTAAATATTAAAACATTAACTTAATTATATTTACACATGCCTAAAATAATATTTGTAATAACCTTGTGGACGAAAGCAAAAATTTAAGTGGAAAATTTATTAGATTTTTCAAAGTGCTTGATTTATTTTTAATTATAATGTCTGAACTAGTATACCTTAATTTTTTTCTTAGTGTTCATTTTCTTCTTTTTTATTATTTATTTTGTACTACTTTGATTATTAATTTATGTATCTTTTTGAATTATCTACAAAGTATAAATATTGTTGATAAAAATAACTATTTCGTTCAGGAAAGTTGTTTTCCACCGCTTTACATTATATAACGTAAGAGACTTTTTTACAAAATATGTTCATTTTGAACAAGATAAATGTTTTCGTTTGGACACAGCTTGAAATATTTCTGGAAAGCTATTTACAAAGTATTCTATTCGAATTGCAACACGAATGGCAATTTCTCTGATAAACAATGTGTTTTTAAAATAGAAAAATACATTTTCTTAAAAATAGGTGTGTACTGTACAATTAATTAATTCATTGAGTACTAATTATTAATTCATTAATACATTCAACACTTTTCCATTGTGTGTGAGCAGAAGGTTTCAGTTTTAACAATTATCATGCGATTGATATTTTTCATCACAAGTGCAAGAAAAACATTTCTGATGTCAAAGTCATCAAAAGTCTCTCAATTATAAAATTTATGAATAAATTATAATTTTTTTTTTCGTTTTTTAAAATTAAAGAAACTAATTCGTATGACAATATATATGTATATCATATTTATTATTTAAATTTTTATTGCGCGGAAATATCCACATTGAAAACTTCACAGACATGTCATTTTTATAAATTTTTCTCTGTGTATAAATACATTTTTTTTTTTTTTTTTTTTTTGTAAAATTTTGCCTGTTACATTCCTCTTTTTACTATTAAGTTGCGAAGTGTATATAAATAAATGATAACGAGTAGTCTATTCATAACATAACGTGGCATCAAGTGTTACTCAAAATACATTTATGACACACTTAACTCTTTCAAATAAATATCGTAATTGTATAATCGCAAAAATAATCATATAAATTTTTGCGTACTTCTTAATGCTCATTTATTCATTCAGTTTTTATTCGTTTACAGAATTGGACTACTTGATGCAGTTATTCTGAAGCATGAAACACGTCTTCACCTCTTATCCCGCAAAAAAGTGCTGTATTCTTGGTAAGGCTGTATTCTTTCAAACATTAATTGTTCCAGTGCAGAGCGGTGAGTAATTATTATTTAAAATATTATATTTACGTTCAATGTATACATTCGTGAAAAAATATTTACTTTTTAAAAGGATACGTGCTTTTAGAAACCGTTTTTTGAAAAATATTGTATGCTTTTCCCATTACTGAGAAAACAGATTGTTAAGGTGTTTTTAAGAATAAGCGCTATTAAATACGAGTTATGGACGATGTTTTTGATACGAGTAAGAATTTAAAAGAGAACACTGTAAGGATATTGTTTTTCATACATACATCTTTGATAAGCAAAATATTTTTTATCACAAATGTATAACAAAGTTATACTGCAAATGTTTTCTGACAGTGAAACATAACCTTGACACTCAGTCAGCGTACAAACAAATCGTACACGTAGAAGCGCTAGGACGCATGCGTATGTGCGACATAGATCGTTAAGCACATCGTGCGTAATGAAGCAGTTTACACACGGTAAGTAAATATGAATCGAACACTGAGAAGATCAAGTGTCGCGGACGAGCACACACAGACAGATATGTTTTATAACCGTTACACAAAAAATCTTGATTTTGTGGATTTTATTATTTTTGAGTGTGTCTGTCACGCGTCTAGTTCACGATTATGATCCACACTTTTGCCAGACTTGCGTCAAACCAGCTGGCAATATTTTTATTATTATTACTATTATTTTAATGAATTACACACACATGAATTACAATTATTATTTTAATGAATTACAACAAGATATGCTAACATTCACGAAATAGGGCTGTAAGGAAATAGTTATACTTTTTTTACATCAAATACAATTGACTAATATAGATCCTGATGGTTTGAACTCACTCCTTGTAGAAAAATGTTTATTTGTAGATTTTATGTAATATATTATCATACGAATTATATTCTCAAAAATTACGCTATAAAGGGAGAAAAACCAAAAATTCTTGATTTAACAATGCGAAAAATTTTATCTATTAATCAATATTGATTTTTGAAAGTTTCCTATTGTATCAAGTATGCTTTGTTGTCAGATTAAAAATGATTTTTTTTTATTAATCGTTAGACGTTTTTTATCTCCAAGTATACGTCATAGAACTTTTGGCATTTCTCACCATACCATTTTTAAAATGAAATTATAATGCTCCCGACCAATAGCGTAATATTTACGAATTTTATTCGTCATAATAACAAAAGAAGACTGCTACTGCATCAATTATCATTATTCATGCTGAATTCTTGGACGGTGTGTTTCACATTATATGCTACATAGACTTATAAAAGTATCCTTTTGAATTAAAAATAATCATTTTGACATAAAAATATCTCTCTGTTTTTAATGCATATTCTCTGTAAAAGAAAATTAATCAACGTACTTTAAAAGTATCCGTTTACTTATTTTTGTTTCTACAACTTTTTTAACACCTACAAATTTAGATTAAATTCAGCTATTTATATCACAAACTTAAATCCTTAAAACATTATGTACATGTATTTTTTTTTTTTTTTTTTTTTTTTTTTTTTTTTTTTTTTTTTTTTTTTTTAATCGCGATTTACGAGCAAATACATTTTTATTTCAATCAACATCGCGGTGTCGTTCGCATTTTATGTACCACGAGTGCCGCTAAACGATTACTTGTTAATGATTACACGTTTATTTTGAATATGACTGAGAAGTTCAGTTTATGTTGGATTCAATGAAAAAAATGTCTTTTAAAATTCCATCCTGAACTAGAAGTAGATATTTTAACAACGAAGAAAGGTAATTGGAATGCTCCCTTGTGTAGGTAGACAATGGGTATTTAAAAACAAACATAACTATAACATTTAAAATGTCGAAATATTTATAAATCTTTGAAATTTATATAAAAAATATTGTAAAAAAAGTTTTTAATATGAAAATAGAATCAACAATTCTTTGAGTTTCAATAATTACTTGAATTAAGTCTTGTTCAAAATGAATAACAATTAGTTCTAATTATCCTATTTGTCGTTATAAACAAAAGACATAATTTTACAACAACAAAATAGTTAAAAATGAGCATCATTTCAATGATTTATTTCAATGATATAAAAGACATGTTAATATCAAGTTTCACGCTTCAACCATTTCAACTCAATTACCAATTTGAAAATATTTACATATCATAACTGAAAAAAATGAAAATGTAATTAATTTTTTTTTTGTAATTTATATTCTTTATACATTTTTTTAAAATGTATTTATTTTCAAATGTAATTTATATATAAATTACATTATAACATATGATAATATAACTTACATTGTCATTTATTTTATGTTTTATTCCATGACCACAATTTTTTTTTCTTTTTTATTTTGTTAGCGTTTCTGGCTTAGCGTTTTTAAATTAAATATTGATGAAATATACTAAATCTGTTTTTCATTCAACTCTTGTAATAATATCTGATGTATGATGTAGGTATGCAAAATGTAGCCAGTATCGTTTGCCATGCTTTGCGAAAGAAACAGTTGCAGATGATGGTACCATTATTATTGATGTAGCAACACATTCCCACAGAGCTGATTTATTGGCTGAAGACAAATCTATTTTTCGTAGAGAATTAAGACACAATGCAGAGCACTCTAACCCATCTATTACAGCACTTGAAATTTATAACAATTTGGCACAAGTGTGAGTATAAACCCGTTTTTTGTTATACCTATAAATGAAAGTGATAGTAAATGTAGTAAAAGTTACATAACTTAAGTGTGAATTTTTTATGTTTGTAAAATAACAACTTTAAGCGTGGAAAAATTCCTATGTTACTTTATAAATGAAAATAAAATTTTCAAATCATATTTGGAAGAAAAACTAAATGTGTATATTAAAAAATTAATTATAAATTTTATTTTTATTAAGAATTTCAATTTAATTTAATTTATTTCATTTCAATATCTCTTAAAATGAAAAATAAACAAAAAATCCTTTTATCAATAATGATTCAATGATGATTTAAAGATATCAATTTTCATTTTTGTTTGCTTTTTTTTTGTTTTTTGTTATTACAGATATGAACAAGTTTGCCAAGAGCTCACATTTGAAACGCAAAAAAGTTCTATTTACAGATGGAGGAAAAATTTCAAACCTCCAACTGTGAACTCAATTACGGATTTTATGCATATTATCAATGAACACGATTGGAATAGAAGGCTCCAGTACAGCCTCGGGTCCATGACTGTGGAAAGCATACGCGAAGATGACATGTTCTCGTTACTAATGACAAGCGAAACATACCTTCGACAAGTAAACGGATCGACATTATTTATTGATATTAATAATCCCAGGACACCAAACATAAACATAGAAGGTGTATGCACTATTTACACAGTAGTGGATAATTACGTGAGTATTACAAAATAAATCATTAATAACCCTATAATTAGGTATAGTCGTTCCAGTGTTGAAATAATTGATGAAGAATAAATATAAATTGAAATTAAACGTTTAATAAATAGTTAAATAATTATTCTACGGTGTTATTTGTATGTCCATTTTCATATTTATAGTATTAAACTGGATTTCATATTGCAGGTTTATCCGATTGTTTGGATATTAATGGAAGACATGTCAATGAGACATTTCACTGCCGCATTAAGAGTTTTCCAAACTAAAGCTCCTCACCTGCAACCTGTGTCAATAATTGGTCCTTATTTGGAAGATTTGAAAAATTCCGTTGAGATAGTTTATGGTGAAACTATGTACCATTTTTCTATTACTAGTTATGCTGAGGTATTAATATTTTGTCTTATGTGACAGATTCTCCCTATAGCATCTACTTTTTTAATCTACTTTCCCATACTTATTTCTTTGTTCTTCGAAATCTACTGTTATTAAATAACTTAAGACTGAATTAAATCATAAAAAATGCTACCTATGTCTGTTATTTTGTTGTTGATTTGAAAAACATAATGCAATAATACAAATGGTAATAAATGTAAGATATTTTTCTTTATTTCTTTCTTTTCATTATTTCTGGAATCGGTTTTGGCATGTTGAAGTTTTCTTTATTTTTTAATTTCATTAGTTTAATTTCTATATCTGTAAATCTGTTTAATTAAAATCATACATTGTAATTTTCCACATGTAAAATTATATCTAAGTAATTTATTGACAATTAATCACAAACGATAACATGCAATTAATTTTTTGTTTGTAAATTTCTATGTGAAAGCTTTTGATTACACAAAATTAAAATAAAATTTCTAATAATGTGACTTTAAAAATATTAATATATTTCAAATCTCCTATAAACTTTTCATCATTATATAGCTTTGGTACTTGTACAATAACATAATAACAGCTAATAATAAATTGTATCATATTGCTTGTTTTTGTAACATATATTAAATAATGTTTACCTTACTAGAGGGAAAAATGTCAGCTTCTTTCATTTGTGGAAGAAGTTGGCATTTCTACTTTTCGTAAGGTAAAGTTTAGTACTCGACTCGTAAAAAACGTTTTTCTCCTATTAGTTAAGTAATGTACCATTCACTTTTGCAGGCCATCGCTGAACGTTTTCATGAACTTGCAATTCCTATGAATGAGAAGTTACTCACAATCAGAAATAAATTGGTAGCTTTGGCTTTGTTGCCCCCGCAAGAGGTTGAAGAAGGATTTCGGCTTATTATCGACAATGTAACTGAAGAAGTCTTCAATAGAGTTCAGCCAATTTTCCAAAACGTTGAAAGAGATTGGATCTTTAAACTAACCCCTCAAGAGTTTTCAATGTACAACAAATGGGATCGATTTACTAACAACATTGAAAGCTGCAAATTCATTTTAATACATAGAATGTCAGTACAACCAAACATATGGGAGTTTCAAGGTACATATTATTACACATTTCAGTAGGTCTCTTCACAATTCACTTTTCAAATCTAAAAGTTTTATATAATTATATGAGTGCAATTTTTCACATGGAAATTTCAACATGTTCTGAATTTGTATTAAACTTTTCTTTTTGAATTTTAATAGTAAGTTAAGTCCTATTATTAGCGAAGGTTTAAGGTCACATGGTTACGTATGCAATAATTGCGATTGCAATAGTTAATTTTAGAGATTTTTTTCAAGCATACAACACAGCCATTTTTATTTACCTATCCTACGGTAA
>JABFOV010001038.1:0-24648 GCA_022817685.1 Aradophagus sp. ZL-2020
TTGTATTGTATATATTATACATATACTGAAGTTAGATGATTGTAGATGTGTGATTTTAGTGTTTTATATTTGTTTTTATATGGATACTTAATATCGCAACTCAACAGTAACCACCACTATCATATCTCTGGAGGAGTAGAGAGTGGTTAAAATTGATTAACGAGAAGTTTTTTTTTGTTTTGTTTTTTTAAGTGAGAAATAAAAAAACCCAAAATTTTTTTTTTTTTTTTTTTTTTTTTTTTTTTTTTGATAGCAGTCTAATGCTTAATATGGTAGTATCATGTTCATTCACATTTATTGAAATGGTAGTAAAGTAGTTTCGATTAATCTTATCAAGACTTTGATAATTATTTAAATCACTGAAATATAACAATAATATTTATTTTCATCTATAAAATCTTATCTATTAATTTAATAATTCTTTTCCTGTGATGATACTAATTTTATTGATCTGTTGCAGGTTCATGATGGTTTGAAAAGCATACCGTGTACGATATGGTGGTTGGCCAGGTATTATCTCGGGCTAACTAGCAGTATGTGGTGGGTGATTCTATGCGGATGCTGGCTGCTAAGTGCTAGAAATGAATGGAGCAGCGAGGCGCTACATAATATAGCCAGCTATCTGCACGCCATTGCGTGGGGATTGCCTATCCTTTTGACCGGAGGTAAAAACAATTCTTTTTATTTTTTCCTTGTTTTTACGACTAAGATACAATTGCAGTTTGTGGTAATTTTTTTTTACAAATTGCGGTGCTTTAATGAATGTGATAGAAATTAAGTGGAATGTTTTTAAATTAGACCTTTTTTTAATCGGCCAAGTTAAACTTATTAGATTCAATTTGATGAACAGAACCAAAAATCTGGGCTTAAATTTTAATATCGTTTTTACTGTGAGATTTATTGAATTGCAGATAGGATTACCAAGATTTTTTCTGCACGCTCACTTGGATTTACAAGTTCACCGTCGCACTGAAAATGATGAGCGTCGGTCGTTTCTATTCTTTTACTTCGTATATTTCAGTAATCATTTTCCGTTATACATTTTTGAAAGCAAGTGATGGTGGAAAGCTATCTTCCACACGTAAATTGATTTATAATATGCTTTACGCTTTACGTTGTTGACACAATTGGATTTCTGCGCGTTGCTCTGAAACCAGAGAAGCCATTTAAACATGTAGAATTGTGTATACAATCATGCAAATCTATGCATATTTAACGAATTATAATTGGAAATTGCATGCTGTGAAAAGGTTTTCTAATGAAGATTGTAAGCTAGTTTCTCTCAATTCACAACTCTATCTAAACGTATTATTTGGAAATAAATTATTAAATTAATTATCTGAAAATGTTTTACATTAAAAATTAAAGTGAAGTTCACAATTCAGCTTGCATGAAAAAAATAACTTGTCACAGTATCTCTCATCTTAAAACGTAAATTTTATTTGTAAATTATATCTTGTGTCTATCATAAATTTTTATCAAAATAATCTATTTTCCAGAGCGATTAATTCTATAAAAATAAGAAAAAAAAACTTTGACCCTGAAAAAAGCCACATTGTAAAGATGTAACATTGCAATACGCCTTCTAAATACAGTGTCTTTATCACAGGAAGCCTAATTTCAAGGAACATCGTCGCGGACGAGCTGACAGGTTTATGTCACATCTCCGATGATGCCACGCTCTGGTTGGAGGTGGTGCCCCATGGGGTGCTATTGCTACTGGGTTGCGGCTTCGCCAGCGTCGCCGGAGTGGCTCTTATCCGGGTTCGTCGAGCGATTCGTGCGGCGGGTCGAGTGGCCACCAAGCTCGAACGCTTAATGACCCGATTGGGTATTTTCGCGCTGCTTTACGCACTGCCAGCACTTGGCGGCTTGGCTTGTGCGCTTCACGAGTCTCACGTAAGACCCAGGTGGCGAACCCTGGCATTACTGGCAGCCCTTGACTGTCGCGCGTCGCAAAATTGCGTCCCCGGGCCGGTGTACCGCGCTGCCGGCCTCGAGGTTGCGTTATTACGACTTCTCCTATCGCTCGTCATCGGCGTCACGTCGGGCATGTGGGTCTGGTCAGGTAAAACATGCCGAGCCTGGAGCAGACTCCTCGCAGCTCCGAGCAAGAACTCCAGACCACTGCAGTCCATACAACAAAGCGCGCAAAACGTTTTTCAAGGTTTCAAATCGGACAGCGCGAACGTCGCTTGTAATATATAGTCTAGGTTGTTTGTGCGGCCTGTTGAAAACAGAGGTGTCATGAGTTCGGTTTCAGATGACAAGAAAGACTTGATTTGGATCTGAACATTGTATATAAATTTCGTTGATTCTGTGTGACAGTTATGGCTTTATTTTATATAAAAAAAAAAAAAAATAAATAAATAAATAAAGAATGATAAAATTAATCAATAAAATATGAAATAAGAAGTAAGAAATAATACAATTAAATGTATACATAAGGATCGAAAATATAAAAGTTGCATGCTATAAAATTTTTCGACAATTGAAATACAAAACTAATTCAAAACAAAAGACAAAATTATTTAAATAATAACGTAATTACAATATAATTACAATTCAGACATTACAATAAACACTTAGCCGCATAATTTTTTGAGCAGTAGTTTAAATTTTTCTTTTACAAGCAAAGAAACTTTGTCGTATCGTTCGTGGCTGTATTTCTCAAATACGCAATTCAATCCATTTTGTTTAGACAACGATAATTCTATCATTCGCATAATGCGTTCACGCAAAGCTCGCACTGTACTATCTCCATCGAAGATGTTAAAGTAGTTTGGTATTATTTCTATATCTCGAGGTAGAAGAAATAATGAAGTTTACTATTCCTATCAACTGCTTCATTAATTAAAAAGTTGGAAATAATGGAACCGATGTCACCACGTGGTAAATCGAAGTTAATTAAATTATAATTGAGAAAAGTCGCCTTTAAAACAAAATCTTGCCTGCACGAATGTTACATGATTGAAATTGCACGGCTAACACGACTAACTATGTGACATTAAATAATAATGTAATGGAAAAGATATTGTTCAGAGAGAAGATACACTGAATTCGTTGAATTATTTTAAAGACTGATAAATTTTATATTCGTATATTAAAGAACTGTGAAAACTTCAAGGAGATTTTCGCGAAAACTGTGAAATAAAAAGTAATTTATTTTTATTTTCTAAAGATAACTTGTTTCAGATCTATCTCGTGATACTGAATAAGGAAAGGATGTATTTGTAAAAAAGTGTGGTGTTATGTCATATATCAAGTGACAAGCCGTGATTCTTAAGATATGACAATGTAGATATTTTGTTAAAGCTTCTTGTATATGCATATGAGTTACTGAGTGAAGACTTTATTTGATTCGAGTGTAATCAAAATTTATCGTGCGCAAGTCTCAGTAATGAAAGAACCAACAGTAATAATAGACGTGAATGATTTTCACGATCAATATTCTTAAATAGAAAAAAAATCAATCATATAGCAATTAAATAGCAATTGCTTTTTAACTTAGATTACATTGTTAGTATTATAGCACAGAACTATCACATCACACGTTCAAAGTGACACATGTTTGTAATAACAATGCTATTATTGATTTAGGAATATGAAATTCGATTTCGTAACTCAGATGTAAATAATTATGAAATGTAAATATTGTAAATGTTAACAAATAATATTGCTATTGTGATGCGCCATAAAGAAAAGCAACATTTTCTACTGAAAAGATAATTTTAAAACTTTACATATCATCTTTACATTATCATGGTACACTTTGACATTAATATATCGGTACCCTTATGTACTATAATATTGTTTTATCAGTAGAGAATGTTATTTTTCTGAAAGATTAACGTTTTTGTACATTTGATAAAATGTTTTTATGGATATAATAAAACTTGTTTAAAAAAAAATTGTATCTTTTTCTGTACATTGGTAATCACAACTTTTGAAAGTTATTATAATTATTTTCACGGGATTATACATGTTCTAAGAATTCTATACTTTGAAATGCTTTAAAAATATAAGTTTTTTTTTAATTGTAAATGCGATATAAATTTTGCGAAAAATTGAGTCAAATATCATTAATATAGAAATTTATAAAGACAAAAAGAAAAGAAGAAGAAACCCGGTCGACCATTGTGTAAAGTATAAACAATTGAAACTACTTTTTTTTTTTTTTTTCAGAGTAAATTATTGTGAGAGTAATTTATGTAGATGACACTACACGATAAAACGTGTGCTGATGTCTTTACCAATGGTCGATAAACCTTTCAAAAAGAAGAGTGCTTCTAGCTTTCTTCCCATAGACGTCCCCCCGTCCGAGTTCCGCAAAATAAATAAATATCGATCAAAATAGTCCTGCAGAGATATTCATTTATTTTAATTTTGATTGAAAAATAAAATGAACATAATTTTTTTTTTTTTAAATTTACATAAAAAAATGGTCAACATTTTATAACTGATTTGCAACTGTTCTTATTCATTCGTAAAATTAGATGAATGTTTTTCATACAAGTCATTATAATTTCACGAGTATTTTGTAATAAATTATAAACACAAATTATTTGGTATGTAACCTTAAAAATATCCGGTTTTTAAACAATACATTTTGGTTTTCACATGCGAAATATGTTTTATTATTTTTACTTAATTTATTACAAAAACCAAAACTTCGTATCTTATATCAGTCAAAGTAAATACGTACAAACGTGTCATTTTTATACGTCTGAAATGAAATGATGCAAATATAATTGGTTTCTGTTTTGAGAAAAAAAAAAGTTGTATAATATAAATGCGTATTGCGTTATTTTACGTTCATAGAATGCATTATAAAACAATCAGGAAGACATTTTCTGAATTTAATTTCTCTTGAACATTTAAAATAATTTTATTCAGAATAAATTTAATATGATATAGTTACTATATTTGTATAAGATGATAAAAAGTTTACTCAACGTGGTATCGTACCAGAGAATAATACAAAATTTTATATTATCTAACATAGTAAAAAGAAAATCCATTTTCTATACCTGAATTCTCTGAAAAAGGCAAGAAGAGAATACATTTCTTTTTTCGTACAATTTTTTCTGCCTTATTTGTCTTTTTTTTTTCCTAATAATTTGCATTGTTTTGTAAATACATTCGAACGTCATGGAATATACTGAATTGAAATGCAGTAAATTGCATTTTCCATTCTTTATTTGAACGAATGTCTATGGCAACATTAGAACATGTTACATACATTTTCAACGAAATACACCTTCTTTGCATGAAATTTGAATGGAAATCAATTTACATAAAACTGCTTGCAAAAAGTTACCCCTTTAATTACAAAGTTTTGTATAACGAGTTTTATCATAATATAATAATAATCTTTCTGTTTACATTAATGAAATATCCTCGAAAACCTGCGTCAGGGCACATTTGTCGTCGGTTAAATAGCCGCGTCGACGGTTATTGAGTCAGATTATTAAATAGTCGATTATTATTTAACAGTTACATGTAATTTGAGTGTTTATTTGAATGTGGTCTCTTTTTACACAAAGCGACGGGCTTAATAAGAAAATATGTATTTGGAAGAATGAAATTATCGCATGGAATGCAATGATGATATTTATACAATTACGACAACAGTGATTTTTTATCATCATCATTAGATGTATTACGAAAATCAGTCACTTAAATGATGCAATTTATGAGACAACCAACGGTAAATTTTAGACAACGTTTCAAAAGATATTCTTCACTACAATAACTCATCATCCTTTTGTACTTTTTTCATAAAATGGTTTTCAATATCAGTTATCATTTCGCTGAAGTGCGTCGAGTCACTATTACTCGAGTGCAACGCAAACATTTTTCCTCGCCCGTTTGAGACAGCACCAAGAACATTATTCTGGACAAAAGTACTCTTACAAAGGTTGCATTCGATGAAAAAAGTGTCTTGGCTTAAAACAAAACTCGTTTTGATATTTTACCAAAAAGAAACTATTGATTAAAAAGAAATAATAATAATAATAATAATAATAATAATAATAATAATAATAATAATAATAATAATAATAATAATAATAATAATAATAATAATAATAATAATAATAATAATAATAATAATAATAATAATCTTTATGTAAACTGCTTAAAAAAGTACATCTCTTTCACAGGATAATTATTAAAAAACCGCCAAAGGAAAAGTTAACATCAAAGTTTGCCAACAAACATTTATACCTATATATAACATTACGATTGAACAGCATTCAAACGGATCTTTTAAATATTATAATAATCTTGATCTCCGAGAATAAGCTTCAACATTTTTAAAGGATGCTTTCCTTTGAAATCAGTAAAGAATAATAGTGGAGAGTTGTAATAGAAACAATACATTTTAAAATAACGTAAGTTTATAATCATCTTGATTGATTTTACTTTCATTGCATTTTATATTCTTATAATTTTTTTGCGTTGTTCGTGTGTATAAGTAATATTTTTGTATGAAAAATTTAACACATAAATAGTGTTAAAAAAATTTATTAGCCTGCAATAAATTACATAATGTCGGAAAATGTTTGTTTGTATATTTATATAAGATTCATCTAATTTTTTATTATTGTTCTATTAGTCTAAATTATACTGTTGAAAAAATAAAAATACATGAATAAATAAAATACAATGTAATTTAATTCAAGCTTTGCATCAAATGTAGGTCGACAAATGCTGTCGTAAACTGAATTACAATACAAAGTTTTGTATCATAGGTGAACCTTACGTGGAAAAGGAATTCGATTCAATTCATCTGTTCACAAAGAAAAGCCAATTCCGCTCCCTAAGAAAGTCAATCAGTCAACCTCAGTAATACAAAACGTTCAGTTCCACCCCAGTAACAACAAATTACTCAATCACACAGGATTGTCCCCTACAAAATATACCGTTCACGCATTACGACGCCATTTGCCGCAGCCGATAACGACTATGGGAACGCCGCCCAAAACGAGGCGCGAAGCTTCACGTCCGCCCCGATGAACCATCCACCTCATTTCAAATGTCGAAAGATGTTGCTAGGTTAATAAAATCTCTGTTGGTCAAATATTTTCGGCCTGGTATAAGAACAAGCAAGACAATCCCAAAAAAGAAGAAGACCTTGAACAAGAATACCAAAAGAACAGAGAACCGTAATATAAAATGTGATTTAAAGTGAATTGTATTTAATGGTAAATAGTTTCGGTCCTCGCTCTAAAAACTATACTTGAATAAAAAAAGTGTCATTCTTACTGAAGAAATTGAGTTTGCTAACTGAATTGAATATCCAAAATGTAAATAAATATTCAAATGGTTTATCGAGAACAATATTTTTAAAGTGTTGCCATTGTAAAATATATGTTTGTTCAATAAACAGTTGCAGAAAGCATTTCAAATGAACACTTTCAATAATTTTGAAGATTTTCGAGCTAGAATGACAACGAGCTTTGAAAAGGTAATAAACCGACCGACGTTTCAATTGATTGGATAAATATTTAGTGGAAATGATTAACTGTTGATTAAATTGATACAGTAAAGCCAAGGCAGGTAAGCAAATTAACTAGCTTGAAAGACGACGTTCGTCTAAAGGCAAAAGCCGCTCCCTGTCTTGGCTGGCGACGTGTCAGTGGCTATGGAAAAGTGAGAGAACAATAGCTACGCCGGCGCGCGGGCGCCGCCGCGCCAAGCGCGCAGGTCTCGAATCGATCGCCGATCGCCATGGTTACGTCGCGGATATAGTAAAGTGCGAGGTACGTGTGTAGGCACGACGTAGGCCAGCCTGCGCGATGTGCAACCCACGGTAAGTCTCGTTGCGTTTGACATAGAGCGGGTCCTCGATCGAGTGCGAGGCCGTGCGAGTGCAACGTTGCGAGCGGGGCCCGAGGAGCTTGCTGGCTCGGGGAGAAAGCCGTGGGAGTGCGTGCAAGCACCCGCCCAAGGTGCCCCGGCCCGAGCGCCACGGTGCCACGGTGCCACGGCGCCACTGGCCGATTGCGCGAACCCCACGAAAGGGGCGCAGTCCGCGCGGCCGGACGGAGACGGAGCCCGCGAGTCGGCGGCTCGCCCGAGCGAGACGGACGATATTGACATTTTCGGCTAGGGCGCATTCGGCTTCGAGATACACCTCCGCAGTATCCGCGCGTGGACGCCTCGCACAGTCTTCTTTCCTTCCTTCCTTCCTTCCTTCCTCCCGACTTTTTCGCACCGGACCACCGCGCCTCTGGGCCGCTGGGTGTGTTGCGGGCCCAATCTCACCGCCGCAGTACATATAGGCATATATCACTGATTCCGCGTAATTCCGCTCTTGCCACGATCTCACCGCGGTGTGTCTACTTTTCAGGTGCGCACGATCGTTTGTCGTCTAAAAAAGGGTCCGCCTGAATCGCAAGTGGCTGACCTATTGAACAGTCGTCGGTTTCTGCGAGGGACTGGCGACACAGCCCAGTGGTGAGTTGTTCGTTCTTTTTTTTTTCCATTTCAACCACGGCCTCTTCGAATATCGTCCCCTCATCCTCAACGAAGATTCACCTGTCTCAATCCCATAATCATTTTAAATTGCCTTTCAAATTATTCAGCTCTCATAAGCATTCCCGCAAATCCATCGTCAACCAGTAGTTTTTAAGTGGTTTTCTTTCATTTTTTTACTTCGCTTCCATTTCTTTCCTCAATTTGGTCCATTACTTGATAAACCGAGTTCTGCAGTTGTTATTCATACTCCTTTTCGGTAAAAACGTCTCTAGCTTCCTTCATCCAAGAATGCTCCTCAAAGAAGATCGCTTCTCAAATAAATTGCCACCTTTAGTCAATTTTATAGAAAAATTTCGTTTGTGGGACTGTTAATTTAGTTATCACAGGTAAGAAGAAAACACGTTCAACGTTTAATTTTTCCTTTCTCTTATTACTTGTCATGTCAAGTGATCTAATTCTTCCTTTTTTTCTATTTTGTTGATGATTCTGTGTTTTGTTTGAGGTACGATTCGCGCGATGAAATAATAATGGGGGAATAAAGTTTAAAGGGCGTATTTGATGTACGCCTCAAGGAATTATTCATTAAATGTTGCATTGCTAATTCCGGATAGCCGCGATAAGCCGACCTGTGGTTAGCTGAACTTCAAATTTAATTTGCCTTCGGTCATACGTCGGAACAATTTTCGTCTTTTATTTAAACAATTTTCCGATTCGATAATACGAGAATTTGTGAAAAGAATTATTAAAAATCGTCCGTGATAAATAATAGCGCACGAACGTGTCGAAACTCGGAATTATTATTTAAGCCTTCAAAATAAATTAACACAAAACAACATCCTTTGCCAAGTTCACAATCAATGAACACGTGACAAATCAAATTCATTACCTTTTTCGTGAAGATGCGATTTGACGACAAACCACCCACATACGAAATCGCTTTTAACCTTTGGAAATATTTTTCATTCAGATATCTTTGATATTGTAATAACCCTGGAAGCTACGTGGTGCGATTTTTTTCAGTAATAACAAAACATAATTGAAATTTTGTCATTAATATTCGTTTTCCATTTAAAAGGAAACGACAGAGGTGGTCGTCGGAAGACGTGAATTTCGTTTCGTATCCGTTTCGACAGTTGAAACGGCGTGAGAAAATTTAAATAAAAAAGAACTGAAAACTATTTCCATTACATTCTACGCTGAGTAGGCCGGATATTGGCAATATCCTTCGCAGGGTTATTGCAAGTATTTTGATTCAATCAATTTTCGTTTCGCGCTTTATAAAATAATAACAGCAAAATAAGATTTGGCTGGACAGAAGGGGAGAAATCGAGTGTAAGTGAGTGGACCGAGTGCGTGGACGAATGTGCGATAGCCCAGTGATTGAAAATCGAATGTGTCGGCTTTTTTTGTTTCGTCTGTGCGAAGCTTCGACTTGAGTGTATCGGCGCGATGAAACGATCGTAAAAACCGTTGGGAAAACGTTCGTTTTAGCGACCAACTTACGGCTAAAGTCTGAAATCCTTTCTTTCGCAACGAGGGGATTGAGGTGAATTGTATTAGCGCGAGACGTAAAATGCGATTAATTACTTTTCTGACGAATTGAATTGGGTGGGTGTCAAGCTCCGCATGTTAATTTAAGACCGGAATAAGTTCCTGGATTTTGAGAGATATGTAAATGCCCAACCTGTTTTATTGATCAACAAACTTGCCGAAGATTTAGATGATGTTTGAAGAGAGAAGACTGTGAGAGTAAATTTTATCAAAGTTAACAACAGTTACCTCGTCAAACTGTTCGGATGAATATTTCAGTGATTCATCATGTAGTTCGGCGCATTATAATTACACTGTTACAAAACTAAATAAACCGAAAATATCTGAAAAACGCCCAACCGAAACAATACCTTACGGTGATGATTCATTATGCACGTTCGTCCGAATCCGTATTTAGACTAACAACGCATTTGTTTCGATCCGTTTTCTTAGATACTTCAATTTTTATTTACTTTTTCCGTCTGTGTTCACCTCGCAAATTTTTAGTCTGTTTAATAATTACAACTTGAAAATCGCATGTAATTTTCAATTCGATAGAATGCAAAGTCCTATAAATTTCAATTTCTAAGATCGTAATTTACGGCTATACATTTTTCATGATCATTATGCATTGTTTGACCGTTGATTCTTATAAACTTTTTGAAGATAAGGATACTTACCAAGCAATCTTGAGAAAATCCGAATTTTTAAGTGATTCGCGCGCTATACGTCCCACTGAAAAGGTAAACAGATTATCTATTTTGTTAATGAAAATAAAATTGGCTTCCATGAAATAAATATGTACGAAATGGAAGGTGAAGTTTACTTTGGATCGTGTAAAATTTATTATAGTCTGTTAGCAGCAAACATCGAATAATGATTCGTGAAAATTAAATTATTCACTGGATTATATCAAATATTTGTTACCGCGTATAAGGTTTCCACGTTAATTTTAACAAGCGGCAATAAATTAATTTTGAAAAATATGTTGAAACGAATCGTTCATTTACATTTAATTTACTCGTCATCTAAAGGAACGTGTGCGTTAACGTATCATCATAAACTAACAATTACAAGTTAACCATTATTACTCATAATTATCGTGTCAGATACAATTTCTAATAAACGTAAGTCGACACTATCTGAATATCTGTCTTGAATTGGTACAAAAAGTCGTGTCATTGCAATGGTCCAGCTTGATTGATGAACTGCTTGAAATATTTTTAAATTTTCATTGATCCGATGTTCGATGCCACAATACATTGCTATAATTTTGTCAAACAAAATTAAACCTTGCAAAGGATTGTCAGTTTTTGACTGTTCTTTCAAAATCAATACCTACGGGGATTAAATTAAAATGCCATATCAAACATGGATGTTATCGCGTAGCATGCAGCTACATAAAATGTCTAGAGATCAATTAGATTGCAATATTATATTCAACTGCATTTGGAATTATGTCGTTGTTCGAACAATTATCGTTCGTTTCGAATAATTGACTTTGTATTCATTGTTTGCGAATTCGCGAAAATATCTTTAAAAATTGAAATTACCGTGGCGAGATAAAACGTCTTAATGTTGAAGGACCGAGCGTTTTATCTAACGAAGAAAAGAAAATCTTTTCTTCGTACATACGCATACATTTCGCGCGGACGTATCTACTCAAAGAAAAAAACGATTCTGACTACTGGAGAAATGTGTTTGTGATAAAGACATAAAGATTTATTGGAATGAACATATTAACATTTTTACACATTAAGAGAAATAAACGGTAAAAATTACGATACTTTTTACTGTAATGGAGGAAGATCGGAGAAAAGTCTAAAAAATCATTGGCAGCGCAGTAAAAATTGTTTTCAACATAAGTCTAAGATCTAGAAACAAAACATACATAGAAAAGAAACAAAAAAGAACGATACATTTAATAACGTTTTTCTCATGATACTTATTTTAATATTTCGCGTTTACTGTTTGACACCACGTGGTCGCGAAATCAACTACGCGCTCTTTCAAAGTAAAAACATTTTAAACTATATACTTTAATTGGCCATATAACCGCTTCTGACAACTTTTCATTATGATCGTTCTCAGACATTAATTTCACGATTCGTATTTTAAGAAGATTTACAAACTTTTTGGAACAGGAGTTAATTTAGAAATTTGTTCTTCCAGACAGAAAGCAATTTCAATTACGTCAAGTAATCAGTCAACTATCGCAAGCCTCTAAATAGAAAATAAATGTATCTTTTGGTCGATCAATCTCAACTGATTGATAACCCTTAATTACCGATTGATTACAATTATTTATGTCCGACGTGTTTACCGCGCAGACCACATTGTGAATCATAATCGATAAGCGCGTCGGGCGGAATCAACATGGAATCGTAATCAGGTGTGTCACGGGGTGATAAAAATGCGTGGCACCGGATTGCGAGTGCACGTTGCCGCGAGCTCGGATAATGATTGCCGGATGCCATGGCCACGCGTAATGTATCCATGCGTGCGAGTAATCTTGCGGGTCAATGCGCCAACGCCGCGAGTCGCCCCAACGTGCACCACCGAGGGTTGGCCTTACGCTCGATGCCACTCGAAGGCTTCCCTTGTACTTGCGCCCGGCGGTGGGGCATAACTGGGGCGTCATGCCCCAGGCCTTTATTAAAGAGGCAGGTGCACAAAGCCGCCGCATTTCGTCGATTAACCGCAACTTGGCTCGCGATACGCGCATTCCACGCATTTTTGTTCGCCAAATGCACCGGGCTTCGTACCCGACTTGCGCAATTTTCCCACCTTTACTTTCCCGGTAGAAAAAAATTATTTGTGTCACAGCAATATTTTGACTTATTATGAATTACATCGGAAATGTTTCCCGCGTACAGAAAAATCAAGTTTTGTTTGGTGTTTCCTAATATAGTGGTTTCGCGTCGTAAAGTTTTCATGTAGTTTTTATGATGCAGCCGTACGTAGTACGTGGGCAGACAAAGTCGGAATATGAATACATATAGAAATACTTGCTTTAATGCTCTGTTCTCTTTGGAATGGAAACAATCCAGTTGGTACTCTGATTTGTACTTTCATCAATAAAATATCAGAGACTGAAATTCAAAACGTCTGTGGTGTGAAGAACGAGAGAAATTAATTTTATACAGTAGACAGAATGTATTGTGAAAATTAAAAGTATCTTCTGGAGAGGAATAATTCTTTCGTCAAAGATGAGGAATTTGCACTACTGCTTACATCTTATTATTAATTTCGGATAGCATTATATAATTGACGCTTTAATAATATTACTAACGCAAAATTGCATTAACAAAAGTTGCTAAAGAAATATAACTCCATGATTCGTTCGTTACGTAACACTTCTACAACATTTCCGTTTGAATAATTCATCGCGGAATTTGCAATATTTCATTTACTTCGATTTCTATTCATTTAATGCAAAGAATTATAAGAAAATGTTGCTTTTGATATTATCTCTCTTTGAATGATCCTTTTTCAGTTGAATGTAATGAATAATTAATAATCTATCGCTATCATTCCTTTCAGAATAAACCTGTTTATAATCATGTTTGATAGCACTTTTTATCTAATGTTTTGTTTTACTGCTTCCTTTTTATTGAAAAAATTGTTGAACTTCAAAAATATTTGACTAATAAAACGTAAAATTAAAATCAAAGTGTAGTGTAAGTAAATATAAATATCATATAGCATGCAACTGTAGGCAATTTTTCCGCAAGTTTGACATTGTTTTGTTTGAAGACCAAAGCATGTTTATAACATTGACATCACTATTTTCATCAGAACAAGATCTGAAGCATAACTTCAATGAAACTTTATTCAGTGAATTCATTTGATTTCACAATTACCGACCTGTCGTGCGAAAATATTTGCCTTAGACCAAAAAACCTTATCACATGAGAGAAAAAAAAATGACGTTTGAACATGAAAAATTTTATTACACTTTTTTGGGTTGACATCTCGGTACGACAAAAAATGTCTGGATGACGTATGGAAAAAAGTTAAAGCTATACGTTATCCACATTTGGTCCATACATCATCCAGATATGACAATACGTTATACAGATAAAGTCAGATTATATCCAGAAGTAGCATTATATAGAAGATACGTGGATATCATATGGATCATGACCTAATTGTAATCCAAAATTTATTCATACTTCAATGTCTGTATTATATATGAAAAAAGTGGCATGACACAGACAATAACGATAAATTAATAATTTATGTATGGTTATGGATATATGGATATGAAAAACTATTAATATATGTATAATTTTTGGATCACTTATAAAACTCGGCCATGATCCATATGATATCCCCATATCTTTTACATAATGCTGCATCTGGATATAACCGTACTTTATTTGTATAATGTATGGTCAAGTCTGGATGACATATGGTTTTGATCTTATTTCATACGTCATTCAGATTTGTTTTTTCCATGAGGGGTGACGGTATAGTATCATCAATACAACAAAGTTATATTTTATGAAAGCACAAAGTCATACAGATTATACTAGCAGTTACTTTGATGTTACATGCATTTTTGTTAACATAACATAAACAATATACAACGTATAAATCTAATATTGCTGACTGTCTTTAATAACTGGAAGATCGCTTATACTCGAATTATTTACTTGTATTATTATAATATTTGTAAAAAGTAGCGACATAAATGTGAAGTAATTTACATTTTAATTTCAATTTTTGTTCTACTACTTTTGAAAAGCGGAATTCGAATCTTGTATTTTTGAAAATACAAGCGAATGGATCCCACTTTTACTACAGAAATAATCATTTTTTAATTGTTTTTCTGACATTTTATCGCTTATTAAAACTTATTTATATTTAATTTCAATCAAATATCATCTTCATTGCGAAACTCTTCGAGCTCCAGTAGCCGGTGATTTCGCCGATTAATAAAAACGTCGTCGTTTAAGCAAAGATATGTTTATGCTCTCTTGTATTTTAAAAGTTGCGAGCACAGCGGCGCTTTGACGTCGTCCTTCAGTCGTTCGGTTATTTGCTCAACTGAAGTCGCAGCTTTGACGGTGTTATTGTTGTGTAAAACGTCAAGTGTTCATTTGTCGCGAGTTCGACACCGATCGAAACAAAGATGCGGCGCAAACTAAGAAGACAGGAGGGCTCGTAATCACGACTATTTTGAAAATGGGTCGGCGGGATGTGTTCCGATGATAGGTTGGGTCGCCGTAGATGGCTGCTCTTGCCAGGTAGCGGGATACGGGCGTGGGCGAAAAGTACTTTCTAAACGTTGTATCGATTTTAAGGGAGAGCACCGACTCGCTCTCTTCTTCCCTCCCCCTCCCCGCCCCTCGATCTCTCGCCCCTCTCTCCTCTCATACTTTTCCCTGAAAACGTCATTTATGCAAGACTCGTCTAGTCGCTGTTCCTGCTCTATCCTTATCAGCCGATCGATCCGCAAATCATTGGCCAATTTATACGATATGAAGTGTGACGTCTGATGTGCTACGCGTCATCTACCTCTGGCCTAGCAATAAAAACGTCGAACCGCGAGCAAACAGCGCACGACAAGTGTTCTCTTCCCTTCTCCTTTTAATCACAACAAATCCCTGTTTACGGCCACTCAACAATGTTCAATAGTTTGGAGAAATATTTGCACGCAGATTTTGCTTATTGCAGCGGCAAAATATTTGAATTCGGTGTCATTTACGTCGCGTTGGCTGAAATTAAAAGGACGCGACACTCACGATGTTGACTGTTACTTCGAATATTTTTCAATGATCTCAGGCGCTTTGTAAAAACCGGCAAACATCATAGCTTCAACTTTTTATCAGGTGGGTTTTTCTCGCTCCAAATGGAATGCTTAAAAGCTAACTACCGTCGTGTAAGAACCAAGTAAATATTGTTTTGAAATCAGATCGAAGTTGGGGACGTGTAAAATGCACTTGAGACTCACCCTCTGGATGCTTTTTTGAGTCCGTAAAATGTTAATTGGATATCGCGGATATCGGATCGTTAAAATTTTATTTATCTTGCTAGAAAGTCATTCAGAAGAACAGCTTTTAAACATTTTCATTTCGAAAGAACACGAGTGTTTTTACAATAAAGCAATAGTGCAACTACTGAGAAAAATGGGCAACATTGAGACAGTGAAATTTACGAACATTTAAATAATCAAATAATTAATAATTCAATAGTTTTCACTGCAATCGTACACTAAATTTTACTGTTAAAACAGTATTTCAGATGTATTAAGCATAAAATGAGTAGTATTTATTGTGTTAGCTCTAATTTTCACGGTTTTGACAGTAAAATGTAGTGTTTACACAATAAATACTACTCATTTTATGCTTAATACATCTCAAATACTGTTTTAACAGTAACATTTAGTGGTACATTTTTCTGAGTGTATATTATCGTACATTAACAACTACTTTATTTTTCTCTATTTAAATAGAATAATTATACAAGGTTAAAAAATTTTTAATTCAAGTTTGTTATTCTATACACTGGGAAAAATGACTATGTTCTTGCAGCATTAAAAATGAAATTGGCAATGCCAAGTAAACTTAAGTTGGTGAATATGCTGCACCATCTTTTTGAATATCATCAAATATTTGCAGGCATTTGTTTATGTCGTTTGCGAGTTTGACAGCTATCACACGATATTTTATAATGAAAAAGTTTGTCATGAAAAAATATAACAAGGAAATGTAAGCTGGGTAAATTGATTCAATAATTGTCAAATAAATTTTGCAATGAAAAGAAATTTTAAGAAAACTCGATATAGAAATGATAACAATTTGACATATTGGCTAAGGTTAGCATTCTGTCTCTAGCTACTTACAATCAGCTGATTTCACTTTGCCATATTTTTATGGCAGCACTTAATGTTAACATCTGGTCAAAATGTTTCAGGAACTCAGTTTTCATGCTACTGCAACATATTTTTTTCTCCAGTGTATAATTCTTGAACTTTAAAACAATTTCATGATTAAATAAAAAAAAGGTTGTATGAGATAAAGTTTTTCACTGAGCTAGAATGTAATTCTCAAGTTGACTGCATTATTGGTATGTAAGAAGTTAGAATATCGAAACTTGTTATCGAAAATAAATACAATCTGAAAAGGGAATTGTGGTCGTTCTTTGCGGGCTTCTGTTACGGCTTGAGCACTTATCAGTTGAAATAACTTGTAAATTGATCGATATCAGGTTTTTGAACGGAAAAACGATTTCGCGACATATTGCGAAATCACACACGGATGAGAGCGTGGTCGAACCGGGGACTGTTAATAGCAGCCTATGACGAATAATCGTTTTTCGATATTTTCTATTGAAATTTCGCCGAGATGAAACAGATAAGGAGCTTCCCGAATCAAACGTAACTCGGAACCGTAGTAGCATCATGACATTGGTTTTTAACCACAAATGATTAAAAGTAACGTTTAATATCTTGCTGTCATTGTCTGCATCGATGAGCGCGTTTATGATTCGAAAATATGAACATAATTGCCAGTCTTGTCCTTCAATTAATAATTAACTCCGTGGTTTGAAATTAATTTAAACAATAGGTTAATTACTTCTTTTAGTCCTCCGCCTAGTTCACAAATTATTGTTTAAAATATACCGATTCAATCAAATTGTAGTATCATTGAATTGCCGAGACATTCAAAAACAATATTACTTTCAGTGAGAGTTTTTTCTTAGAAAAAAATATTGAGGATGAAAAATATCTCCTTCATTAGTTGATGTATTAAACTGATAGGCCGTTAATTTATTCATATTGATGCAAAATTCAATTATATGTAGAATGTGGCGCGCTTTGTGTTTGGTTATTATGTATTATTAAATTTTATTACAGATTTACATGATAAATTTGAATTAATTTGATACTCGGTTTTGTATCAAGTAATTGCAAATAGAAGACTGTAAGCCATCATGATTTTATCGATAAAGGATCTGTGATGTAAATTATTATAAAGTGATAAAAATGAATGCAGAATATGAAACAATAGTATGTATGCTTCAAATGCGTATGAAATAATTTTTTTTTATTGTTAAAGTTAATCATATATATAAAAAATTCTTTCTCCTGGGATAAAGGTATGCATTTCAACAAAATTATCAAAAACGAGGACATCAGTCGTTTTTCTTGTACGAACAGTCTGAAATTGCAGTGTCAATCTAAATTGAATAATTTCAACTTTACTGAAGATTTCTAACATATAATTGAGTCGGAATAACTTTGATAAATCTTCTTAATTGCATTCCATTCATTTATTGTCATGTTTTATAAGATTTTATGATTTGATATTTTTTTGTGAAATTTTGAATAATTATCATTCTTTTTAACATACTCTGAAAAGATGATGAAGAAATTTTTAATCAACATAATGAACAAATTTCTCTATCCATATTATGCGATGAAAAATGTTTATAATTGCCGCGTCATCATATGTAAAAGTTAAATATTTAATTTATTTTTTCGAAATTTTATACTTTAAAAATGGCCTACACAATAATATCTTAGTTAAAATAAATATTGAATTGAAAAAAAAATCCGATGCGGATTTTACATGGCTAATAATGTAATAAATATAAATGATAGATAATCCGTCTTTACTTTTTCATTGAACATTGGGTATTTATAATATTTTCAACCTTATAAGTCTACACGTGATAAAAACAAAACAAAAATGGAAAGTTGCACAATATCCATTTTTATTAAATTATAGAAAATTATTACCTTTATAATAAATATGTACGGAGTTATTGATTTTACAGACACAAAGTTCATAATACTTCATATAAAAACTACATAAATGACGTGAGGCTCTTCCGCATTAAATATTTCCATTACACAAGTGAAAAAATATATTGACGTTATCTTTTTCCTCATATTTATCCTAATTTAAATTAATTTTATAAAACATAATTTTGAAGTCGTTATTATTAAAATTATTTTAAAGGGTTCTAGCATAACATGTTACATACATATACAATTTTGAATATATTTTATTTTTATCATCGTATCACACCAAAGTGAATTTTAATAACCTTAAACCAAATTATTTTCTTGTTCTCAGCAATCATGATACCAGAACGTCGTCGACAATCGCTGGCAATGATTTGACAATAAAGACAAGCACTTTCGATTTAAAATCTCACTGATCGGTAATCGATCATCCTGGGTAACTAGTGCTTCTGAAACAAGATAAGTCAGAAAGATAAGATAAAGAAAAAGCAACAAAGCAAAAAGTGAAAGCCAACAGTCGAAAGAAAACGCGAATACAAGATATTGTAAGCAAGAAAGCAAGAAGACAAATGAGTGAGAAAGCACTGTCAGAGCAAAGGAAAGGGTAGACGAACGTAGCCAAGGCGGATTAAAAATTAGTGCCAAATTAGGGTGACAAAGTCAAGCCAAACGCAAGAGTGTCAAAGTACGACAACAATCCGACGAAAGCAGCATAGCAAAAGACTTTAATTAGCGGGCGAAAAGTCATTGTGTTAGAAAAGCGAGGGACAGGTGCGGCTAGGCCGTTGTTTTGCAATCGGAGACGAGGAAACAGCAAAAAGAACACGTAAGATGGGTAACAAGTTGTCGTGCAGCTGCGCGCCCTTGATAAGAAAGGCGTACCGTTACGAGGATTCGCCATGGCAGGCTAATGCTAGGAGCGCGATGGGTGGCGGAAGCGGTCGGAGGGGTGACACTGGCCACTTGATCAGGTGCGGAAGCTTAAGAGACAGGAAGAGGTGCGCATACCATGTCATTCAACCATTCTCCATTTTGTCATAAATCCTAGATTTTTCTTCCCTTGTCCCCTTTCTACTGTCGTTTCTTTCAATTAGACGGCTTGCGCGCTGCGGTTTACGCAAGGACAAATGACGCGTCTCAGTGTCAAAATACAACATTATTTTCAACCGTCTACTTCGTCCGCTCATTATTTTAACCGTTTAAATACTTTTAACTCCAACACGACACCGTTTGCGTTGGAAAAGCAAGAAAAACTATAAATTTTTAAAGCTTTTTGTATAGAACATTTGATAACGTTAAAATCGTTCTCGTGCAAGCTTTCAGTATAATACGTTTGAAGTTGGGTTTTGTTTGTTCGTTCAATTTGTTATTAAACTAATTAAACTAAGGGAGTAAAAGAGGCGTGGATTCCAATACTTATTTCCATTGTAAGTGTGTCGGAAAGTATATCCTTGCTTTTGGGCGTAGTCATAGTTGAAAAATGATACGTTATCATACAACAGATATGACTTGTCCATCTGAGAACTATTAGTTACGTTATTTACATAATCTAAACACGTCATAGAGAAAACCGCTGTTTGAGTCACATTTTTGTGATAATTGTATAAATCACGCAGATTTCAGAAAAATTATACAAAAATGTTGAAAATTCACTTACCGCTTAAAGTAGAATAAAAGTTTCCAGCGGTTCTTTTTTGACAATCTGCAACAATGTAACATTCATTTATGCAACTAAATTTATTCCTCTAAGTCAACCATCTACTTATTTTGTCCTGCATTGTAGAGCAGAATAATGTTAATTTCACAGCAATGTCATCCGTCATTTCACTTTTACATCCCGCTTTGCACAGTAGCGATCTATAGCTGCCGTCTATGTCTTTAAATCTATTATTCTCGTTAACGAAATACGATTTGCATAACTTAATCCTGTGATGTGCTCGTGTTTGGGAAGCTTGAGTAACAAGTCGTTTCAGGCTTTGGGCTGAAGTATTTCACGTTAGCGCCAGCGGTGCAGGAACAGTCAAGTGGCAGCAAGTCTCGGAGGACCTTGTTCCGGTCAATATAGCTTGTGTACAAGATTCACCCGAATGCGTCTTTCATATAACAGCGTACAACAGTCAGGTCGACAAGATTCTCGACGTACGACTCGTGCAGCCAGGTATACGTCCATTATTTATTGCCTCCATTTTATCATTTTCCACGTTAATAAGCCTTGCGTCTCGCGCAATAAATCTACGGCATGATCTCGGGATCAAGATTTTAAAATAAGGTACTCTTATGACCGCGATTAAAAATTAATCAGTTGCGGTCAAAGCTGTTACGCGCGACTATTTACGGCTCGACAATGACGCTGCCGGGTTATTTATCGCCGTGCCATTAAATTGCCCGTATGAAATTCAATAACGTCCGTTTCATTTCATCAATTGCAATTTCAGGTACCCGAATCGGACAGGCATCGGAATGTTTCGTCTATTGGAAAGATCCGATGACAAATGACACCTGGGGCTTGAATTTCACATCGCCCATAGATGCCAAACAATTCAGGGAATGTTGCGTAAGTGTACCGGCATTGATAACTGCGCGTCATTACTTCAATTAATTACCCATCCGATGCCCGAAAGCATAAAGCAACTCATTGTCCTACATTCGTTTGCTTTTCCTTCTTCGGGTAAACTGTTTACACACATTTGTCTCGTCATGTTTTCAGTCACCGTCGTTCAAGATGGGGAGAAAAGCCTCGTCATCGTACTCTCTGAAACTGGAATCGTCTAACAAGCAAAAGATAAAAACGAGAAGAAAGCCCGTATCGACTCCGGCATCGCCAAGTAGGTCCCGAGAACCGCAGTGCACATGCATGACTCCGGAACAATTTGCGAGGCTCCGAAGTCAAGATGCGCGATACAGAGGTAGTTGCAATTTTATATCCAACTAATCTTGTTTTGTCATCTTTTTTTCGCTAAACATAATGCCAAACTAATAAGGCTCCGAGACAAAAGACACTCTGCCTTAACGTTGAGACAATTTCACTTTTTGTTCCGCCACTGTCACTTTTTACCAACCAAGTGGTCGGATTAAGCTTGACGCGGCCGAAATGGTAGGGCGTTTTTGTTTGCAAAATTAGCGCCATATGTCAATGCAAATGGCTGCAATAATGATTCTTTTTCTCCGGTTTGTTTGCGCGCGAACATGCAGGAGCTTCCACATTACCAAGAACCATGGCTCGATCTACGGAAATGGATTTGACTACTACTGGCAGTGGTAGAGACAAGATAACGTCAGCCACGTCGAGCGCATCTCTCTACGACAATGTTAATAATACAAACGCAGTCCTCGGAAAAGATAAACGCGATTCGTTCAAGCAAAAAGACAAACAGCAAAATGAAACTTGTCAAGCGGCCCCTAAAACGGCCAATGTTGGCATTGGAACTGGCACAACAGTCACCGTCGGCTCTCAGGTAAAATATGCGAGCAATTTGCAATCCGTGTGTCGTTGCATTTACGTTAAAATATAAACAAAAGTGGATTGCAATTGAGCCACACAGTTTAAGCTTTAATTTATTTACTTGTAACAAGCCGTGTGTTCTTTGTAGGGTATGATATTTCGATATCTGTCGCCGCTTCTTTTATTTCGCGAATTAATTAAGAATGCGTTGCAAGCTGTGACGTAATGGCTTTCGATAAAAAGTGAAACGATTTAATAAATATTAAAATATCCAACGCGCCAACACTGCCGTTTCCGGTAACAAATTTCTTTCTAGCTGCAATTATCGTTGCTGCATTGCAGAATTGAATGAAACACGGTTGCTACGAAGATATCATAACTGTGACAATTTCAACGAATTCGGTCCTCCGCGATGAAAGACATTACATACAATAAAGTTTGCGTTCTTTTTCTCCTCTTTTATTTAAATGTGACATGATTTCGAAATGATATTTTCAATAAAAACATCTTCCAAGAAATGAATTATTGTTAAAAATAGCCGACAAATATTTCGGATAGTGAGGTTTCGATACTTTTTGCGTTACAAGAAAATACTTTTTAACACTTGAAAAGTTTTTCAGAATAGATTTAACATAAATTTGTTGTAACTCATTTTGTAGGCCACTTTATAGGTCAAACGTAAAAGAGTTTAATAAACGTATAATTGAGAACTATCTTGTTGAAAACATGGAATTAAATTGCGAAGGAAGCGAAAGGAAGAAAAACTTGAAGACATTTAAACTAATGTTTCTCTCATTTTGATTCGACATTTAAATCCTCGCAACTACCGGAGCAGTATTATTTCAACCGGAATAAGATTGATTCATTTTCGCTTATAATATAAATCAACTGGGACTGCGAGTGAATATGAATACTCGAGTATTTAATTGGCGTCGTTATCTAACTACTCTAATCCTTGTTTTTGTCTCAACTTTTCAATTACAGATCGACAGTCCCGAAGAAAAGGGCATGTCGCCGAAAAAGTTGCAGAAGCAAGGTCTCGACGAGTCGGGTCAGCAAAACGGAAACGAAAGGGAAACCCTCAAGTCCGAAGGTACGCAAGTAGGCGGTTCTTTGCAGAACAAGAGCCACTTGAGAAAAGAAGCGCTCCATCACACAAAATCAGCGGATTACACTGAACTGGAAATGCAAAATGGTAACATCTTCAACATCGTGAACAATAACAACAGTCGCAAGTCAAAGAGCAAGAGCACCGACGACATGCGCATTGAAAACGCTCAAAACGGCGGTCTCAATTTGGACTCGAACACTTTGAAACGAATGCTCAAGCCAATGTCGAGCATCGATAGTCCTGCCACGTCACCGGAAATGACGCGCAAACGATACAGCCACGGCTACCATTATCATCCCAACAACAATAATCAGCGTTACGTGATGTCTGAGGCGGAGAACGACAATTACGCTCATACTTACCGAGCGCCGTACAACAACAAATTCCAGGCTTCGAGAAGTGCCCACGAAATGTCCCATCAATACTCTGGTAAATTTTTTTTTTTTTTTTTTTATACTAAATAGCATTTCAACGATAGAGCATAGGAATAACGGTCTTTTGATGTTTTGGATTTTGCCTTTGGCCTGATGTTCTAAATTTTTCGAAGCATTTTTTCTCGAGTTTGTTCTTTAACGCATCTTCATATGAATGCAATCTTTAGACAAAACAATGGGTTTCAGTTATAGATTTTTAGAAGGCATTATTTAAAGACATATTCCAAGTTTTTTATGCTAGTGGAAGAAGAAGTCGATAGCAAGATTAGCTTTTAACAGCAACAATTAGTTCTTTTAGAGGTAATATTGTATGCATTATGTATTTTATATCTGTCTCTGCGTATCATTTTTTTAAGAAAAATGACACGACAGAATTTATTCATTTTAACAGTGCTGTGTCCGTTTACCAAAAGTTGAATAAAATTAGATTCTGAAACATTTGTTTTAATATTGTGGTATCTTAAATTGACTGTAAATTTAGCATTGTATAGGAAAAGTAACTTTCAAAGTACTTGTTCCTTTATATACTCTAACAGCATGAAATATTAGTAAATATTTTATGATGTATGAGTTAAAGTACATTTTGCTTAACATTTTCATATTTACATTAATATTCTCTGTGATTTAATATTACATTAAATATACATTTTGCTACACCGTTTCTTTAAACGTTGCATTTTCCTGTCAAAGACATTAGCAAATGAATAATTTTACAAAATTATTTAAACAAAAGAGAAATTTTTTTGATTTTTCAGAAATAATTTTTTTTTTTAATGTAAATTGAATTGTGTAATTTATATTGATTCAAATCTTCGTTACTGAAAGTGACTAAATAACAAAACATGAGTATGTTTGCTTTGAAATTCAAATGATCATGCTACAAAGAGTA